>BJKM01000314.1:510000-674796 GCA_015082035.1 Chaenogobius annularis
ATGCATTTTATCTGGACAGCAGTGTGCAGTGGTGGACCCAGACAGGAAGTTCGCAATACATTTTAAATGCTCTGTTGCCTGTTGTGAAATTGGCACTGGTCACAGTCATCATTGGTGGTGAGTGATCAGACGGGCAGACAGGAGATGGAGGAGAGAACCACTTTGTGCTGGAAGGTGTTTGACACAAACTGGAATAAGAATGACTTCATTTTGTTAAAGACAAAATATTTTTGCTGTAGTTTTCAATGTTGTGTGTGCTCTTTGTAGCTTAAGTGTTAGTCCAGGAACACTCCAAATGATTTATATGTAGATATTTAGAAAAGGTGATTGGGTTGTTTTTTGCTGTAACCTTTGTCATTATTGAATTCATGAATGTTCAAACTGTATTCATTGTATCATACGATCTCTTCAGGGAATGGAGAAGTGTTTGTATGTGGGCAAAATAACAAAGGGCAACTTGGTCTTGGCCACACCATAGATGTCTACACTCTCAAGCTCTGTCCTAGTTTGAGGCAGAAAATCACAAACGTGTCCTGTGGTTGGGATTTTACACTTCTTCTTTCTGGTGAGTTTAGTTACAATCCATATAGTCCGGGAGCCAGTCCCGTCCTTCGTAATTATTTTGCTACATTTTCTTACTATAGAATTTCTTTAGTGTATATCTCAGGCCATTATGAGTTTGGGGTCTCAACCTAGCCACGTTTGTTCCCAGGTTTCCTTTTTTGAGCCAAGCCTCTGTGTAATTTTGAGTGAATAGAAAGTGCTACATACAATGTACCACAGAAATTAAATTTGGAACAAAATGAGAAATGCAGCAATATAACATGGGGGTTTATGCACTTCGACAATTACCGGTAATTGGAAAAAAATATCAAAGCATTGCATTCTTATGGACAAAAATGTGGCACCACAGCATGGCATTACTGTTCCGTGTGTAAAGTTGAGTTGTTTGGGCCCCGGGACAAAAAGAGTTTGAAACCAAAAAAAACTCGTAATGGCTAAAACTATACACCAATGTAAAATAAAAGTAAGAAAGATTTAGCTAAATAATCACATTCAGTTAGGACTGTATGCTTATTTACTGACATCAATCTATCTCCTAACCCAAGTTATTTGTAATTTGACAAATATTTAATTTATGTGGTCAGACACTGGTCAGGTACTGGCATGCGGATCCAACACATTTGGACAACTGGGCATTGGAGAGACCGTCCAGCATTCAGCAAATTGGCTTATTGTACATGCAAGTACAGCAAACGAAATATATTTTAGCCTACTGCCTCTGATATTAATGATCTTTGAATATTCTTTAAACTGAACATGTACATTTCTATGTGTTAGAGTATAAAGGAGCCAGTGGTTAGTGCAGCTGCAGGACTTAGGCACTCACTTGCTGTAACAGGTTGGTGTACCATTCCATTGTTTTGGCATTGACAACTTTTTAAACCAGACACAATTATCCTGCCTTATTCAGCCTCTGGCTTTGTATATCAATGGGGAACTGGTCTTTTGAGTCATGCCAAAAGAGTCTTCACTGTCAGCACTGTACCATCACATTTCAGAAGCAAACTACCCTGTCTGGTACCAGGTAAAAAACAACAACTCAGCATTGTTGAGATTACTGGTTTTGTGTAAATCTAAGCTAAAACTTTTAACATTTTTAGGTTTGATAGAGAAGGAGCCAGGTATGGTAACTGCAGGAATGGCACATTGTTTATATCTTACAGGTATGGCAACTTTTTGGTAATAACTTAGTATGGATTTTAGCGCAAATAACAACCATAGTTGTGAGTTGCCATAATAAACCAACATCACACATCTTTGGTGTTTTTTCCATAGAAGATGGTAATTTGTTTATGTGGGGAAGCAACAAGCATAGTCAACTAACATCCTCAGATCCTTTCGTGTCCTCTCCCATCTCACTAAAGCGCTGCCTTTTGGGTGGAGAGAAAATAATCAAAGCGTGGAGTGGATGGACACATAATGTGGTTCAAACTGGTGAGACGGCAAACACATAAGCCAGACTTGGTGTGCAACAGAAAAAATAAGCTACTTTGTTTCTTTCAGAGTCTGGGAGAGTGTTCACATGGGGCAGAGGAAATTATGGACAGCTGGGCCGCATAGTATCAGCCAATCAGAACTCACAACTGTTGTCACATGATCTTGTAGCAGAAGGTGGCAGCCAGGAGGCTTGCCTTCCCACAGAGGTCAAAGTCCTTAGTGGGGCCAAACAGGTAAGGCCTTTCTGTGGCAGTTCATCTGAGGTAATGGCACTTGGAGCATGTCACAAGTGTTACTAAAACTGTCTGCTAGATGGATTTCTTTGCAGTAATGATGATATGTTGCGAAGCGTTGTGCTTGTCTTTTTGTGGTACATATAATAACCAGCAGGGGGAGGCACAGGTCCACAATAAGTGATTCATCAGACGTAGCAGAGCATCACTGAATGAGAGGGAGGTTAGCAGAGGGGGGATTTTTATGACTTTCTATAACTATTGTGTGTGCAACATTAACCCCCGGCATTATCATTTACATGGGAGACAACCACTTACAGTTGGTTAAGGCAAAGGTCTCTTTTTCCATGACAATGATTATATGCGACTAGTGCTAGATTGCTGCAGTTAACCGGTATTATAAATGGCAGCCATATGGCTGGAAATCTTACCCCTTAAAGAAGGTGCCAGGGACGGGCAAGAGAAATTTGCTGGTCATTTTTCCTTCAAGCAAAGATCACTGCTACTGTCTGAGTACCTGTCATAGTGTGTGTGTTCAAAGCTATAGGTAAGCTAGATCAGCAAAGTATACGTGAACAAAAAAGTTGTTAGGCAAGAATAGTATTTCAATTTCCCATTGTAATACAATATCATCTATATATTATTGTCCTCCAGATTGCCTGTGGATCTGAACACAACCTTGCAATCGTTGGTGAGTATATATTTAAAAAATGATAATTGAAAGACCTTTTTAATCACAGTGAGACTAGACCATTTCAAATCCTGCACTGTGCGTGAAATGTAGGTATAAACTTGAATGAAATATTACGAATGTGGAGGATTTCTGAGGTCAGCTCATTTCTCTGGCCTTTGCAACAGGAAGTAATTACAGTTTGGATAGATGGGTATCATTCACAGAAGCAATTATCTGAACGGGCCAGTGAACGAGTTGAATTAACCACGCACACATTTTCAGGCATGTTTTTCCTGTTTCAGAAAAGCCCATCTGTATCCAGAAAACAACAGTTTAGAGCCTACATGGTCCGTCACACCTCTGTGTACACTGTGAACATCTGTCATCAATTTTTAGATTGTAATAAATTGGAAACTGTTTTTCATGCTTTAACACATTTTATGTCCAAACTTTGGATATTATGTTCATTTTTTTTAAAGAACATAAAACAAAAACAAAACCGGGCAGGAACAGAGAGAAACAAAATAAGTAAAAAATATTATTTTGAAATAAGGAAGGGGTGGCATCCAAAGAAAAGTAGATTAAAGCATATTAAGTCTAAAATAGAGCTCCCATTTGGTCCATTGTCTGTCAAATTTGTCCATTTTCAAATTGAATCCAAAAGTGATTTTTTTTCCATATTGCTTTTGTTGATTATAATGTCGGTCCAGTCCTTAATCATCAGTGTGATTTTGTCATCCTTTTTTTTGTGATTGCCTTCTTCCCAGCAGCCAGAAGTATGTTCCAAAGATATCCAGCCTTTGTGTCCATGGCAGGGGTTTTGTGGCCCAAATACATTATTCTGAAATTGAGTGGATGGTGGTGTTGAAAATAGTCTGCATTACCTGGTTCATTTCTGTCCAATATTTTTGGGCAACAGGACAGTTCCAAAACACATGATAATGGTTTGCCTCCTGGCAACCACAACTTCCAACATTAACACGTTTTCCTGTGAATAGTGAGCACCGGTTTTATGAAGTAACGGGTCACATTTTTCCAACAGAATTCTTTCTGAACGTGTGATTTTGTGGTCCTCCATTGTGAAGTACATACATTTTCCCATTTTTCCCATTCTTCTTCCGTCAGTTACAGAAATTACCCTCTCGTTCCCATTTGCTTTTAATATATTTAGAAGAGTGGCTGTCCAGAGTAGTAATGCATTTATATAATTTACATATTTTTCCTCTTGAAAGTTCAGATTTATATTCCTTTATAAACGTCAGAGGTTTATAATGGGTGTTGCTTTGTTTTATTTCTTGATTATAATAACTATACTGTATATTTATAAAAGTCCTGTTTCTCCAAGCCAAAGGATTCCTTCAACATATCAAAGCTTTTCATTTTCATTTATTTTATAAAGTTGGTTAACTGTTTTGCATTTTGTTCTCCACACCTTAAATCTCAGGTTGGTGCACAAAACCAGTTGAAGAGTTTAACATCTTTGTTTAGTTCATATGTTTTGATTAGCTCTTTCCATGTCGTAAACACAGATTTTACCCAGGGATTCTCCACTTCCTCCAGATGTCTCAACTGTTTATTGTCTGCCAGTAAGGCCTGTACTGGAACCTCTGGCACAACATTAATCTCAATATTTGTCCACTTCGTACTCCGGATCACACCAGTACATCATCGCGCTGACTTTAGCTGAAATAAAGTAATTTTCAGACAGGGTAGGCCCCATTCACCTTTTTCTTCCGGTATTTAGCCGATAGTTTTACTCGGATAATTATGTTTTTTCCATGCCATAAAAATCTGGAGATTGTTTTATTCCACTCATCAAGTAGCGGTTGGGAATGGAGACTGGCAGTCTGGAATAGATGGAGAAATCTGGGCAAACACTAATTCTTTTAATCCTTTGTCTTATGCTTTTCAAAATTGGTTAGGTTTAGTTTTCAAAGTTGAAAACCAGTTCAACTCATTATACTAATAGCTTACTATGATCCGTGCTAGTCCAATATGACAAAAATATGACCCCAAAAAAGCGCACACATCACCATATATCTTTGATTATTACATTCTGATTTTAGATTTATTTTGTCTCATTCAAAACAATTAAAAACACTTATAAATGCAATATTTTATTTCCTGAACTTTTTTTATTCACTATAGATTTAACTAACAACAGATACTATCTTTACTGTAAACAACTAACTGGTGAGTTTGTTTCAGTGTAATTAGCTCATCCTTTCAGACAGATTTTTGAGGCAGTGACTTGAGATAACTAAAGAAAACAACTTTTGTCCTTTAACAAGAATTCTAATTTCTTTATGTATTTTACTGACAGGAGCCAATCCTGTCCTCTCCTGTCCTGTAGACCAAGAAAAGCCCAAGTTGATCATTGACAAATAGAAATGACTGAATTTCTATTCAAATTAAATCAAATTCACAGCCCTAAATGGTATGACCATTGACAACTACATCTTAAGAAGTTCTTCTTGCAGTGACTGCACAAATGACTCTTTCTCTACTGCCTTTCTTGTGCGTTGTGGAAAGAGAAGTAGAATGGCAAAATAGGATTTGAAGCAGAGACCTGAGTGCTGCTATTTCTTGGTGCTGAAGTAGGTCACGCGGAAAGAAACTAGGAGCGTAGCATGCTGCTATGATATCTGTTGCCACCCTTACTCATTTGTATCAGACTCATCACAAGCCACCATCAGTGGTGGCACATTGCCCATTTCTTTTTTTTTTTTTTGGTTCATCCGTGCAAGCATGCTGGGTCAGACTATTCTGCATTCTTCTTGATGCAGAAAAAATAAGAACCATTTGGTCCCATTGTATAACTGTTAATTGGTTTTACTGGGAAACCCAGTGATAATATTTGTTTACAGGGAAATCGCTTTTAGATGGAGAGCCTTGATATTATGCTTTTGTTATGCACAATACTGTGCTGGCACTTTGTTGCCATGGAAACACTGGTGCTGTAGTCAGAGTCCATGAATATGGCAGAGCACCAAAATAATTCTTTACACATGAAACAAATGCAGGCATAACCTATTTCACACCTATGGTAATACACTAAATAATGCCTAATGTAGTCTGCACAAACATGAGCTTCAAATTTACCTTGTGATGGTCTGGTAACCTATTTATGGCTTAGTTTTGCAGATTTTCCGATGACACCGTTTAGGAGTGGTGCATTGAATGCACAGAAAGACAAAGAATTCCCTTGAGGAAATAATGAGAAGGAGGCATGAAAGACTCAACTGCAGCTTGGGAAAAGCTCAGAGATGTGTTACCCTTGAGAAAGCAAGCACTCTTCTGTTGCCATGGTGATGAATCCTATTAGGTAATAGTGTTGCCATGGCACGTGTCTCAGCGGTGATGCAGACCTGACCGCACCCACTACGAGCTCCAGCTGTGAGTAGCTGGGGTCTTTATTATGGCCGACTCTAAGGAGGGATGTTTTTGACTGTTGGAGTTTTTTTACGCAAGGTGCTAATTTTAGCTCCAATGTTACAGTGCTGCAGAACTGTGTCTACTGTCTCAGCTCCACTGACCTGTAACCTATGTTTTTACAGGGAGCTGTCTCTTCTCCTGGGGCTGGAACGAACATGGGATGTGTGGAGACGGGTCACACACTGATGTCCTAGAGCCATGTCTCATTCCAGGACTCAACCCACTCCTGATTGGCTGCGGAGCTGGACACTCCTTGGCACTGTGCACTGCGTCAACTCCATTTTAGTAATATCAAGTTATCCAAAGGATTTCACAACACTGAATCTGATTTACTACGCACAAATAGCCCATCCCAAGGCAACTTTCACCTTCTCTGAGTTGCTATCTCTTTGCAAAGGTCACACGTAAGATCACATTTGCCATAAATACTGTCATGTTGATGGACACAAGTTGAAATATGTTTTCTTTGGAGCAAAGCCATATTTTTCCACTTGCACTGTGTCTCCTTGATGGACATGATGGGGGGTGATAGCGAGCTGGATGTGCCCGCAGTGCCTATAGCCGTATATGGTGTTGGACCGCTTGCTTTCATGAATGTTGCCATTATGGCGCTTTGATGTATGGGCTCCTCTTCTGCTATGGCTCTATCATCACATAGCAGTTTTATCATTGTGATCTTGAGTGTCAGGAGGCAATCAATCTCCATACTTTCAATGAAACCCATTGAGGAGCATTCAGTGTTAATGCCAGTAATGATTTACAGCTTAAACATAAAAAGCATGTTATTTTCCCACTGCCCTGTTGAATGGTTTTATTAACTTATGTCACATCCGTTGACCTCCTTGTCTTGTTTGTCAGACTTTCATACTTGATAATCCCTCATGGGAAAAATGTATCTTGGGCTTTTGACCCACTCTACATATTTATAAGCCGTTGGCATCCGCAGTGCAGCACCTGGAGATCAGCAGCAGGCCTGGGGCCAGTTCATGGTCAAAAGCAATGACAAGTTCATTTCGTGTTTTAATATGCTATTTTACTATTTTAATGGCAATGCAATTTAATAATAGAATCATAAATGTGATTGAATTTATGCACCATTGCGATTAAAACAATATTAAATGTATAAAAAATTGAATTAAGAAAAAGACTCACTGAAAAAGAATATTTCTGTGTTTTTTTTTCTTTTATTTGATCACTATTTTATTGTACATTCTGAACTGTATTTATCACAAAAAAATCCCCTAACAACAAACCAATCAGAACGATCACTGAACACCTTTTTAGGATGACTAACCACAAAATGCACGGTGTCCACCACAATCTGAAGTATCACTAAACAGCACACTGTAGTTGCCTCTTTGTTGCATTATTGAATCCTGTAATAACCACACCTGTGTCTTGTTGCGTTGACGTCGGTTTGTGCTCAAACGTGTTGTACCTGACCAGTTTTAGAGCTTTGGCAGTGAGTTTGCAGTTGTTTCAAAAAAGGTGGTCCCTTTTGAGTTTTTCCACACCATTTTCTACCAATTTCTTCTAAAGGTCGGTCTTGTAATCTTGATGACTATTCACTGCTGATCGTTTTGACCTGTGCTGTCCAGTCCAGAACTGAGTTTTTGATGGCTGAAAGCAATAGCTATTTTAAAATATAAATGTTACCGTAATCTGTTGGCAATAATAATTGAACATAGGCACTTTTCAAGTATGAAGTGTGGAGTTTTGGCCATTCTTAGTATTACATACTAAAATGCCAATTAGCTGTAAACAAATAAATGTAATTTCTAAATGATTGTCAATTGAAACTATTTCTAAGTAATAATGTCATAGCAGTATTATTAGATATTTCAACATTCAAAGAACATTGAATATTAATAATTACTTAAAAAAGATACCCCTTTAATGCACCATCTTTACAACTTTACAAGCACAAAGAGTGATGCTTTTTAAGTCTAGCTGTTCAAACATGAGCCGTTCGTGTTATCTCACCGTCATCTGAAACATGCCAAAGGAATGTTTAAAAGTCCATTGGTGCAAAGTAGTGCAAATGTGTATCAACATTGTATACAAAGATGTGACCATGACAGTGCAAGTTAATGTAGGTTTTCATCTGCCTCATTTGGCGAACATGACAAATGTCAGGTTTTTGCCTGGTAGGTTAGTTAAGTCGGAGCAACATTTTGTTTTGTTTAACAAAAAGCACACAAATATCTGATGATCACTCAAAACATTAGTACACACAACTTGAGCACACCAAAGCATATTTACAGCACTGGCACACACCAAAAATAGGCACACAAAATACAACACAGTAACCGTCACAGATACTGGGCTACAGAAGGCTTGACAACAAAACTCTGTGCTACATCTATGCTGAGTTTGTGATGTACAGGTTGTCACTGTCACACCCATTTAAAAATGCTAAGTAATACACAGAACAATGCTACAGCGCTATCAGGTGGGAGATGGGCCATTATGGGTTATACACATAGTGGTTGGTACACCATGGTTCATAACACAAACTGATTCTGTTGGTTGTCTGCTCCGGTGTTGTCGCTGCGTCTCTATAAACATATAAAAATAATAAAATAAATTATTACACAAATTATGTTGGAATGGTGGGAAAATGGGATGATGGCTACCTCCTGAGGCGCTGGCAGAGGTATCATGATAGTTGATTTGACAGTAAAGAAAATGTGCTCCGTCAGTCTTCATGGTAAATGCTAAATTTACCATGTACTTCCCATGCTTTAGCCAAGACACCAGACAAAGATAATTTAGGTTGGATTGGAGTCTGTTAATAATCATGCCCAAATCATGCTGCGTCTTACAGGTTGATGTTCAGTAACTGTCATGCGTTAATCTACTTTGCGTCATGCTCCTACAGTCACCTGGGATATTCTCCGCTGTTTAATTTTTACCCCAACACAGGAAACATCAGATCAAACAGCAGTTAAATGCATTAGTCAAATGCTGGCAAGAAAACAAAACGTGTATGCAGTGTTGTTGAATAAAAACGGAGTCTAAACAATCATTGTGTATAAAATTTATTTCATGCAAGGACTTTTTATTTACATATTTTATTTTAATACTTTTCTGTTGCATAAATGTAAAATACATGCATTTACCTTTCCCCAAGTAGTCCCCATACCCATATTAACATGTTCTTGCTGATCTTATTTTTTATTTTTTTTCACTTTATCTGCACGTCATCAACTAAAAACTTCTTTCAATGTTTTTTTTTTTTTTTTTTTTTTTTCCATCCACATGTTTAATGTCCGTTAATTACCACAAAGTACTTGAGACTAGATATGTAAAACTATGCTCAGTCAGGATAAAAACAAAACTAGTGAGTTGCTATAATTAATTATTCTCTTTTCAATATAAGATTTCTGAAAGTGCCCTGAAACCTTTGTGCATATTATAAGGGATAGTATCAGTAGTAACAGTAACAGCACTGATGCTTAAACCAATAGACAAACACACTGCATTTGTCATTGTGATTGTGGCTGACTGGATCTCATCAAACTTTTATGCTTTAAACTTAGCTATTGGTCCCCTCTGTTAATATGTTTTGCTCATCATACAAAATGTCTTTATGGGAACCAGAAGTATAATTATATGATAGTACATAATTGAATCTCTGTGGTGCAGCCATAGTAAGCGTTAGAGTTTTATCATGTGGCTATAGAAACAACACTGGTGCCAAAGGTGCACCTTGAAAACAAAGCATTCATTACACTGTTATGAGCCTGGTAAAGTGTACTGATGCTACACTCGGAGCATTTTTTTAAAATTCATTTTAAATGCACTTTGCCTCACCAGGTATGAAGGCACAGCTGTTTCATACTTCATAAATCGTTTAATCTAGGCAGAGCTGCAGCCTGCCCATATGGTAAACTACCTCTAATGTGTGGATATAAAAGGTGTGCTCATAACAGCATTAGACTTTATAACTGGCTGGCTGTTCAAGTCAATCTGTTTTGGCTGGAGACCCCAATCAAATAAAGTCAAGAAAATAAATCTATGATTCTGGGGAAAGGCAAAGAATGGCAGCTACATAAAAATCGTTGCTATGACTCTTGTAAAGCTGTCTCAAAATGCATAAAATGACAAAGCTCTCAGGCTTTTGAAAGAAAATCGTTCTCTACAAGTTACTGTGATACAGTTAGCTTTGATTTTAACAGAATATTTCATGCAGTTCATGCAAATGAACAGTTTTAGTTCTTCTGACATTTGATGCATCATCACTAGTTTCATGTGAATTGCCATAATCTCAATATTGCATTGGACATTGTGACATTGAGTTAATAGCCACTCAAAACAACAAAGTCTGCACTTAAGATCATAACGTCTCTACTTTGCAACATACAAAGCACTTGAGAGGAGTTTCCTTAACAGCTGGCACTGGTACCTTTTGGATATGCTTAAGCCATGTATTGTTTACATTGTATGAATAAAATCTTTTACAAAGTAGTAAAAGCAGATGAAATAAAGTCATTAGCAGAAGATACATGAGATCAAAAGCAACAGAGCAACAGGCAATGACGTCAACATAGGAAGAGCGGTTGAGTCTGTGGTAGATATAGTAGAGTGCTTTGTCAGCAGAGGTGACCCATGCAGAGTGGCTGTGCCGATGTTTAGAGACTAGGATGAGACACCCAAGGTGGACCCTTGGGAAGGATTAGCACAGACAAGATCCAGTTTTCTTTTTCAGAAAAATAGAGTTGAATGAAAAACCAGGAGCAAAAAAAAGTGTAAAATCAAAATTTGACAGGAAAGATAGAAGGTGTGAACAGGCCTTCCAATGGCATTGTGTCTGCTACTCAACCATGCTACATAATGGATGGGATGGGAGAATGTGAGTGCTGCATTAGACATGGTGGGCTGCAGGGCAGGGCGGACACTGAGGACACTCCAGAGGCATCCCCGCTCATGCCAGACATGCTGTTAAGGCTCCAAGGCTTTTCATAACCTTCAGTTGAAAAACAGAGAACGTTCTGAGTACATCTGAGTACACTGCAGCACTGAATCATGACACACGAGTTTTGGCGTTCCTCACTAAGAAATACTCCACCTGTTGCTTTCTTGTTTTTGTCTCCCAAGAAACAGGTCAACACAAACTTGAGACAGTTAATATTGTCCATGCATCAGGAGTACAGCATGCAGGGGGTGGTACTGGAATGGTTTGGAGTAAAACACTATAAAAACTGGAAAAAGTAGGCACCAGAGGCAGGGAATGTGTACTCGGCCACAGTTTTAGATTTGGATTGCAATCTGTATCACTCATAACATTTGTTAACACAAAAACGGTCCAACTGTCTTGGCTATTGTGGAGTAAAATTAGAATCACATTAGCCTGAGGAGATTTTTTTAAAGACCATATTATAATAAATAACTTAATAATAGACAGTTACATAATTGGTCTATTTTGGAATATCTAGAGGAAAGCAGGTACAAAGGAGTTGGACTGAGCCAATCAGTCATGGACGTTCAAAACTGACCAATTAGAGCTAAGCAATAGGATTCGAGCTAAGCAATCGGGAAAAAATTGCACAAACATTTACATACAACAGATTTTAAATGAACAATAATAAACATAAAAATAAACATAAATAATGAGTCTACTGGGTTGTGCTGGTAGCATGTGTACAGCTAGGACATTCTGAGAAAAAACTAAAATCTATAATTAAATGTTCAACACAACTCTTCTAAAAAGTTTAAAATTCATCTAATAGTTGTCAGATAATTGTTTTCTATAAAATATTGGCATTTCTCTGTTTGTGTTGTGCTCCTTCACCATACTCATAGCACCCTTTAGCAAGACATTTCATGCACCGTTATGGTCAATGTACTCCCAAAATTTCAGATGGTAAATGTTATCAATAAAACACATATACATACAAGTTACACGCATAGCACATAAATACTCTTAGGCATGTAAGACAACATATTCTCTATTTCTTCTTTATAAATCTTGAAAATAGCTTTCTTACTGGTAAATAAATAGGTGTTTACATTGTGCATGGTATCAAAAAATAGATTGTGTCAATGTGGACCTTAGTAGTGATTGTGCTTGGCCTTAACAAGTTAAGTGTAGTATTTACAATCAGCAGCTGTTTGAAGTATTTTGTTATTTTAATTTTTTCATTTCAGTTTTTAAAGCGCAACGCTACAGGAAATTATTTTAATATAATTGAACCCTAAATTGGTATCTTAATAAATTAAATTGACTTCTGTTACCCTATACTGCCTGGGTAATTATTTTTACAAAGGAAAAGATCCACAATTTGCCTTGATATGCTGGATCATAATGCAGTATGCTGTTTTTGAAATAGTTTGTTATAAAATCTACCTTTTGGTCTTTGGTTGTCAGTGCTAGTGTTAATAAATGTATTGATCAATTTAATGATCAACTCAATGTGTCTGTATCATGTATAGTGGAAATAAATATTAGAATCTCTACACATAAACTGAAGTAAATGACCTTAATGTAAAAGGTCAAAATGTTCAAATTTTAATTATGCTGGTTTACATTCAAACTGAGCAAACTGAAATGTTTAAAAATAGGACATTTAGGAAATACACCAATGTTTTAACCTATAGTGTCTCGCTTTAATTGATTTGAATGTAGTCAGTAAAGTGGGTAAAAGTAGCCTGTATGTAAGTAGCCTGTCAGGTGTCAGTGTCTTACAGCGGCCTGTGATTGGCTATTGCTGTACGTACCCCTGCGCACTCTGCCCCCCGTGTGGTTGGGGCGATCTGCAGTGGTGACGAGGAAACAGGGACGCTCTCTTTCACTGGGGCTGAAGATTTCTTCAGGAGAAATAGCCTGGTCAATGTGAGGGCAGTCTTCATTCGCCAGAGCTGCGTTAGCTGCCTCGCCGTTTAACTTTGAGTCTAGAAATAAAACACATCAAACATAACGAAGTTTCTCAAAAGCTTTTAAAATTGACTATTTTTACATTTGCAGATGGGAATAACTCATTCAGAAATATCACTGTCTTCTGTTGTGTTCAAATAGCAGAATTTATCAGCAAGAATGTCAATGGCTAATGTGTGTGCAGTCATTCACAGTAAATGCAAACAAAATCAAAATATACAAATTCTGACTGATTGATATATACATATGATGCATCTGGGAAACATTCACAGCGCTTCACTTTTTCCTCATTTTGTTACAGCCTCATTCCAAAATTGATTACATTCATTATTTGCCTCAAAATTCTACAAACAATACTCCATAATGACAAATTGAAAGATTTTTTTTTTTTAATTAACAAAGCACCTGTGCTTAAGTATTCACAGCGTTTGCCATGACATTCAAAAGTGAGCTCAGATTTTTCCACTGATCATCCTTGAGATGCTTCTAAAACTTGATTGGAGTCCACTTGTGGTAAATTCAATGTTAATATTGTTGATTTGGGAAAGCACACGTCTGTCTACATAAGGTCCCACAGTTGCATGTCAGCACAAACCAAGCCATGAAGTCCAAGCAATTGTCTGTAGACCTCCGAGACAGGATTGAATCAGATGGGGAAGGGCACAGATAGAATTCTGCATTGAAAGTTCCTATGAGCATGGTGGCCTCCATCATCTGTAAATGGAAGAGATTTGGAACAACCAAGACTCTTCCTAGAGCTGGCCCCCCTGGCCTGGATGATAGAGTGACCAGATGGAAGCTATTCCTCGGTAAAAGGCACATGACAACCTAGCTGGAATTTGCAAAAAGGCACCTGAAAGACTCTCCGACCATGAGAAACAAAAATCTCTGGTTTGAATAGCGAGCGTCATGTCTGGAGGAAACCAGGCACCACTCATCACCTGACCAGTTCCATCCCTACAGTGAAGCATGGTGGTGGCAGCATCATGTTTTGGGGATGTTTTTCATCGGTAGGAGTTGGGAGACTAGTCGGGATCAACAGAAAGATAAATGCTGCCATGTGCAGAAACATCCTTGATGAAAATCTGCTCCAGAGCACCTTGGACTTCAGACTTGGGCGAAGGTTCATCTTCCAACAAGACAACGACCCTAAGCACACAGCCAGGATAACAAAGGAGTGGCTACAGGACAACTCTGTGAATGTCCTTGAGGGAACCAGCCAGATCTCAAACTTGAACCCAATTGAAAATGGCAGTGAACCGACGCTCACTTGACCAAACTTTTTGGGGTTGAGAGGTTCTGCAAAGAAGAACGGAAGAAACTGCCCATGAATAGGTGTGCCGAGCTTGTAGCATTGTCCTCAAAAAGACACGAGGCTGTAATTAGTGCCAAAGGTGTTTCAACAAAGTATTGAGCAAAAGCTGTGAAACCTTCTTTCACGTTGTCATTATGGGGTATTGTTTGTAGAATTTTGAATGAATAATGAATTTGATTTATTTTAGAAGTGTAACATAACAAAATGTGGAAAAAGGGAATACTTCTCGGATGCACTGTAGATGAGGAATTTACCCCAAGAGCTGGAATCTAGCTACCAACCCGTTGGTAAGTGGGGATCCAAACATTCTATATCACAAACACTTTGAAAAACTCCAGTGTCTGCGTACAACTGGTGTGTGAATGTGTGTGTGAATGGGTGAGTGGTTCCTTGCTGTAAAAGCGCTTTGAGTGCCTTGACGGTAGAATAACGCTATATAAATGTGACCATTGTATTTACTCCTTAACTAGTATCTTATGTTATTGAAATCATATACAATAAGTACAATCAACACTTTAAGCTCTGAGGAGTAACATTTTCTGCTGATATATTCATGTAATGGTACAAAAGAAACAGTGCAAATTAAGTGATTCCATTATCAACAGTTCAGGAGAGGATTGAATGAAAGTGTTAAAAAATACAAAATCAATTGTACGATAGCTCATTGTCTAGGGCCTCCTTTGTCTTTTCCCCACTTAAATATGTAATACACCACTCATTTTATTGATTGCTGCCAGCTAAGACAATTGGTCTCGTAAATAATATAAAGCAAGAAAAAGTCCTTTTCTGGGTTGCCAGTGCTACAGTTAATATGTGCTACAATAAAAATTGTAATGTTTGATGTAATCTAGACTGTTAACAGATTCTCCCAAAATTGGTCTTACCTTGAAACTTGATCTCGAATACATCCTCATGGACGACTACAGGGCTGGGATGTTGCGAGCTGATGCTAGTCTTGCAGTAGTTGGGAGAGCCGAGATGCGGTGGTCGTGGTATATGCCTCTTGTTTTTCTTTGGTAGTTTCTGTTTTGCCATGGCCAGGGAGTAATACATTCCAAAGTTGTTGACAATCACAGGGACAGGCATTGCGATGGTCAGCACACCAGCCAGGGCACACAGGGCTCCAACCAGCATCCCCGATGTTGTCTGAGGATACATGTCTCCGTACCCGAGGGTCGTCATGGTCACCACAGCCCACCAGAATCCAATGGGGATGTTCTTGAAGTGTGTGTGTTCGCTAGCTCTTGGGTCATTGGGATTGGCTCCGATACGTTCAGCGTAATAAATCATAGTGGCAAATATGAGTACTCCGAGAGCCAAGAAGATAATAAGAAGCAGAAACTCGTTGGTACTGGCTCGTAACGTGTGTCCCAAAACTCGGAGACCTACAAAGTGTCGTGTCAGCTTGAAGATACGGAGGATTCGGACAAAACGCACCACTCTAAGGAAACCAAGCACATCCTTAGCAGCTTTTGAGGAGAGCCCGCTTAGCCCCACCTCCAGATAGAAAGGAAGGATGGCCACAAAGTCAATGATGTTGAGTGCATTTCTTATGAAGTCTAGTTTATTGGGGCAAAAAGTTATTCGCATGAGAAATTCAAAGGTGAACCAAATCACGCACACGCCTTCGATATAGGTGAGGTAGGCGGCGGTCTCAGTTTCTTGATAGATGCGCTCCACTGTTATGTTGTCCACCAGCTCCAGGTACGTGCGGTTGATGATGGGGTTGAAGGCCTCATGGGTCTCCAGGCAGAAGGTGGTGATGGAGACCAGGATGAAGAAAAGCGAGGCCAGCGCGATCCACTGAGCCGGAAATAACAGGGTGCAGAACAAAAGGAGAGAGACAAAAGGGGAAAGGGAGGGCAGGGAGGAGAACAAGAACAAGCACACAGAAGGTAATCACAATATTTTTAGCAAGGAAGTAGTAGGAACAATGCTATTTCATATTTATCTGATGTAAAATTTACAGTAGCTTAGATCAATCTTCAAGTGTAGATACAGAAAATGTCTTGGAAAATAGGCCATTTGTACTCAAGGAATGACACACTCCCCTTTTGAATGTTGACACAGGCAATCAATTCTACCATAGAGTTTATGCCTAGCCCACCTTCTCAGGTTCACACAATAACTTTCAGAAAATTGTTGCATCATGGATTGGAAATTATATCTATACAGACCTGCTACTGCTTCCACTGAATTTGATATAGTTATTGCCAATTAAATATCACTGTTTAATGTGTAAGTAAGTGTTTTATGGTCAGTTGACTGGTCCCTCTTGAGAATGAGACATTAAATCACACACATAAGCCGCTGAATATATCCTAGGAGAAAGAGACAGTAGCTTAAAGACACCCCCCCCTCAATTTAAAAGTGTAATCGTAAAAAGTCAATCAATGCAGGCTTACTGTACCTGCTTTTACTTCTCTCGTCTCTATCGCAAGGTCATGGCATTTCCAAGGGTGAGCTCCATGCACCAGATTGAACGTTTGATCCACCCCCAATGACTAAAATTAGAATGGGCTCTTCCCTTCTTCAGCATGATCACTACAACAGGTCTTTCCTGTACAAGGTCACAATGTCCAGAGGATCAGCTCATGGGAATCGAATCTAGCTCAATCTCTTTGAAACCTATAGTTTGCCTACAACTATAGCCCTCAGTATGTATTGATTATATTATCCTATTTCATCACATTAAGTTACTGTTGTGTGCCATATGTAACAGATCCAGCATGCTATCACAGTCATTGATTGTACTATGATCATAGTAGTTTGCATGATGGATTAAGCCATAGTATTTTATGGTAATAGAAAAACAATGGTCCTTCAATGGGTCAGTAGCACATAATGGTAGACAGAGAAATAGACTGACAGAGCACAGCTCAACTTAATCATCCTATGAATCATAAAACTTGGATCAATAGCAGTGTGCTCATGCATGAAGATGGCTTTATGCTAAGTGATGCTGCACAGTGCTCCTTGTTGAGTAGCTAGAGGAACTAATGAGGGGCAACGTACAGGTGGTAGCTGGAGGTACAGACATGTCCGGGCAAGGGAGACCTCTCCTCAGAGAAATGAGACGTCCACAGGTCTGTGTCACTGACAATTCATCATTTTGTGTTGAGGAAATCACAAAGGACTTAGAAACATCTGCTTCCCATTCTTGTTTGTCCACTGGTCCTCAAGGACCCAGCCCATGATAATAAGCTGGGTTTTTCGTCTTGCTATTAGCCCAATTTTACATTGCTGTTACAACAGTTAATTTATGACAGCCAGGCATCTAATTATACTAAAGGTTGAAACAAATACAGCTGGGCCTATAGTATTTTGATATTGTGGTAACAAGGGCCTGCTGCATCTTGATATTGCAGTTACAACATTTTAAATCGCAGTAACAAGGGCTACCACATTTTGACAGAAGTCAATTGCTATTCTTTTTTTTTTTTCACTGTGGCAGCACAGTGGCAGAGTCGCCGGTTCAACTCCTGGGCGACTTTCTGACCTCCTGGGACGGCACTGCAGCGACCACTGCAGCATCTTTCATTGCCATCTTAGTGGCAATGAAAGATGGGCTAAATGAAGAAGACAAATTTCCCAACGGGGATAATAAAGGCTAATCTCATTTTGGGCCAGTTTTAATTACATCAGTCCTACAAAGATGTTTATGCATTGTATAATTAATAATTTCAAGCCCACTATAGCAAATGTAAACACAATAAAATGCACCAGAAATAAAATAAAAAAAATTAAAATTCATTTACAAAATGTTGTGAGCTTGTGGGGGTTTTTTGGTCTGACAATGGTACTATAAATACAATTACAATTTGTCAAGGGGACAGGGTTTGTATTAATGTTGGGAAATGTTGGGCCCCCTGAAGGCATAATGTGATTTTCACAACAAAAAAACTCACACTGAATGACTGCAGTATTATGTCATTCCTTTTTTGTGTGTGTGTTTTTTTTGTATTATATAATGTAATTGTTTTGGCAACCAACTGTGCTGCTAAAACAGTGCATAACTAGGCCATTATGACAAAGCTTGATTGAAATGTAATGTATAACTATAATTTAAATAAAGTGGCATGTAATGCTTGAAATGTAATGTATAACTAGGTTCCCAAATTTGTATTAATTCACCCAAGCCTGTAGATAAATGATAAAGACTGCAACAAAGTCTGACACCTAATACATATGCAAAACATTGCACACTTATTATTGTAGTTGTGACCCTATAGCATTAAAAAATATGTGATTTAGATTACAGCCTCCTGCTGTCCTTTCTAAGCAATTGTAAAACTGGTACCTCATTGAACCGAGGCTTAAATGATGTGTCTTTGTGACTGTTAGGAACAGTGTAGCCTGAAGGGGAGGGTGACAGGCGCATAATGTGAGGCTTCTTATTGGCTAATTCTTACTGTTGCTGGCATAGCCTGCAGAGTGATATGCAGTGACAAGGGTTTTTCCACTGATGTATCCACTATGAATAGAGCCGGTAATTAACTCCGAGGCTCACTTCTAATTAATCTTCATGCCAGTCTTAGAGGAGCAGTGTCAGTCTAGTCCTTGTCATAGTTGTATTGTTCTGTTAAACTTAAAATTGTACATTGTAACAATAAATGTAAAAATCCTATATCATTTCTAACTTTGGTAAGGCTGCATTAGTTAAGCATTGAGCACAGTGATCCTTGTGAACGATATTGGTCAGATTAATTATAGAGTGCATACAAGTGGAAACTTTCCTACAACAAGACCCAAGAGGAAATCACAAATACACACTTCTACAAGTACCTGCTTAGCTTCAGCGGTAAAGTGCCAAAACCTGCCTTTCCTTTTGTACGCCCCATTTACCGGTAACTAAACCCTCCACTACCCTGCAAACATCAATATAAAAACCTGTGGGGTGGCTCCTATCTGTGGGGCAATGATGGAGAATGGTGATTTGAATTGAAATTATTTAGACAGATGAGGTATTTGTAGAGTCCACCTCCGTTCCCCACCTCCCCCTAACCCCCCCATCCTTTCTATAGTGTCTATATGGTCCATGCAGTGGACTGGAGACCCTTGAGAGAGCAGTTTCAAGGTCATGGAAACCTCCCACATCCATTAATCCTTGTCTTCCCAAACAAAGAAAGCAGACACATTTACAACTTAATGCACCATTTAAAAGCAGCAAAAAAGGAAAGTAATTCAGGAGTACTGTGTTTTAATGCTTGTAATGGCAATGGATTGAATTGACTATAATTCAAATAGTCTAACAAAACTGGCTGGTGCTTTACATGCCTAAAGCCAGATTACAAATAAACCCAATTCTCTTTCATTGATTAAGGCTGCTTCCACTGTGTTATTATTGCATTGTCTGCACACTGTAGAAACAGCTGAAAGTAATGGTCTGCCATTGCACACAAGATGGACTGTGTTATCAGTGATTCAAACCCATGTTCACTACCAGAAGCCAAATATATTCTAATGCCTCTATAGGGAGGGCTTAACACCAAATATGGCAACACATTAAACAAAAATTAAAAACTTGTTGTGGCCTTATGTTGTTGTTTACAGTGCTTAAACTTACCCTTGCATATTTAGAGGAGTAAGGATCCTCAAACAGAGCCCAAACCCGTTTTTGCCACCTGCTCCAAAGGCTCCCAGTCCGGACGTCCGTGTGGTCCCCCTGCGCCAGCCTCCTTGTCATCTCATCATCGTCCTCAGTATGATCTACCTCCGGCTCCGGGTCGTCACTCGCCAGGTCTAACAGTCCTCCCCCGCCGAAACTATCAAGGGCCTCCTCTGCTTCCCGGTGTTGCCTGTAGGTCATCCAGCAGCACGGCTCCACGTCTGTCTCATCAATGCCCCAGAAGGCCAGCTCTTCCTCATACAGGGGGCCGCACACATCCGCGGGGCAATGCAGTTTACCTGTTCTGTAGTAATTGAGGATGTGCGCAAACACGCCCGGGTGGCGGTCAAAGAAGAACTCCTCAATCTTGGCGTCATAGTCAAAGTGATTGGGAGCATCAGGTTCGGCAAGCCAGGACAACCGGGTGCCAGGTAGAGTACGCAAAGTGCTGCGGTATGTCTGATGTCTGATCCCTCCCACGTTAATCACAATGCGATCCTTGTCGTCGCTCAGGCCCATCGCGTCCCCTAGGCATGTCTCCTATTATAAGTTTTCTTCATATCAGAGTACGGCTAGGACCACAGCAGGGGACCGGAGAAACTATTACATAAGAAACAGGGTAGCTACCTGTCGTTTGCTCCAACTGTGAAACAAATGGTCGCTGCTGGACAAGCACCGGGCTACATTCCCTTTAAACACCTGCCATTCACCGCGCCTCCCTGGGCGCACAGCTGCACTAACCCAAAAATGAATACAGCCAATGGCATCACATTTGGAATGGACGTCACATCATCGCTAAATCCAAGATGTCGAGGGAAAAAAGGACAAACACTGGCAAACTGTCCCTCATATGTAGAATTAATCCAGTTCATTTGAGTCCCAAGGCTGAGTGAATTGATCCGAGCTCCACAAACGGCTTTGTGACTTTCAAAGCAAGGTGAATGCGGTGGTGCTGAGGACAGCGCCTGAACAGCGACAGCTCAGAGCGGCTCCGGGCTGAGATCGCCTCCCTCTCCCCAAGCAGCTGCCGCACGACGCGCCTCAGGTCTTTGTGTCGCTCTTACTCAGACTTCCGAGGACCGCCTTTCATCTTTGATGTGCATAGAGGACAACAGTATGCCTATAGTATGCACAAGGAAAAAACAAACAAACGTGGGTGTTTTAAACAAAATGTGGAATGAGAAAGCGGCAGGTTTCCAAAAACGCCCCAACTGCCTGTTGTTCACACGAGTCTGATCAGATGGAGCATGCCCAGTGAGGAGCTGTGCAATTGTTTAAACACGCTGTCAAGCACCAGCCAATTGAGGCAGCTAAAAATTGTCATTTATTTCCTGTCCTCTCCCACTCACTGTGGTGATAGGTCCACTGATCCGCCCAGAATGTCAAATATTTGACATATACAGCCTTAAACATGTATCCCACGGCTTTTATAATTGGTCTTTATAGATGAATGATTTAGTGACATGACGTTTGTGGTCACAATTAAGTTATTGCATATGCAGTGTCTCTCCTGAATTGAGCATATGTGTTACTGTGTTGTGCAGTGCAATGTGTAGGCTAAACTCAAGCTTCCACATCCATCTCCTTCAGCAGAGGGGTGCAGGGGCTCACTGTCAAACACACTGTTCAAAATGTTCCAAAAGTTTGCAATATTGTTCATGTTGAGAGTAAATTGATGCAGAGTAAAAAAATAAATTAATTATATTGTCCTTTGTTTGAAGTAACATGCACTGAAATGGTTCCATTGTCCTTATTGTGTTTGGTCAACTAACTGTTTGGTCATTTAAACTACTTTGGCAGAAAGCAAAATAATTACTTCAGGATTACAAAAATGTATCATAAAATTGTGTTTGAACGAAGGCTTATTTATGGTAAATCCAACTTCATTATTTATATATTTTTAATTTTATGGCTACTTAAATTTATTGCAAAAATATTACAAAATAATATTCTTTCATACAAAACATAAAGAACAAACATAAAGAATGAACAATGCTGCACTCATGTTGATTATTACAGCACATTTACAAACATATTTTATTTGCATCAAAACATGCCACTTTTTGGTTAAACATGAATGAAAGAGATGTAATGTTACAGATAACATAAATATATTTGCGTCGCAAAATAAAGCTGGTAGGTCTAGTACAATGTGTCTAGTACAGTGTGTATTCAGAATTGTGGATGTGTGGACAATACACAGACCAGTGACTGTGGTAATGCAGTCACAAAGGACACAATAAGGACACAGAACATATGAAGACTAAACTAAATACTTACATACAAATAGGGATGGGTGATATTGTCAAAAATTTCTGTCTCAATATTTTTTGCATCATCTCATTTACGATATTCAGATGATGTTTTAACAATATTTGTCCATAAATGTTTTTGTTCAGGTTTAAGTATCACACAAAACGGAATGAATCATAAAATTAAACACAAAAGGGCAGAAATATCACTTTATAGTTTATTAGTTGGCATATTATGTTCAATTGATTTTAATCAGCTCTTTTTGTTGTCATTTTTAATCGTTTTAAGAAAATATACTCAATATTCAAATTTTGCAGATCTCTAAAACATAAGGAACACTATAAAATTTTTAACATATTTCCCACCTTTATATACAAATATATCCAGTCATGAATGAAAAGAAGACGAATACCTCAGACACAGTTTGCCCTCCGCCTTTCCAGAAGCAGGCCTCACAGGAAGATGGACTGTCTAAAAGTAGAAACATGTTCAAAACATGTTTCACATTTCACTATTGACAGACAATTAGAACTGTATGTCACAGTTCAAACATTATGGTAACACTGTACAGTAACATCTGATAAACCATGTTCCATGAAGGAGTCAAGGCGTTTGACCCTGTAGTTCTCTGATATTTGTTCCTCAGCAAAGTGGCATTGGAGTTCCAAATGTTGCTTTGGAGGCCAGATAAGATTGTCAACTTTAATATGTCATGAACGAGTGTATAATGACCTGTAAGTATACGGTCACTAATGCCATCTAGGAAAATCTGAGTCAAATATACTGGTAAATAAAGTTTATTTTGTCTTCGTTTTTCCAGCCACTATTGCTAAATTAGGAGATGTATTTACCATTGTGACATGTTTCGGTTATAGCAGTATCTTCAGTACAATGAGTACCTGATTAGCATCTGACCTACCAGGGCTGATGCCACCCCATGGCTTCAAAATACTGCAGTATATTCTGGATAAATTGAACCTTAAGCCTCCATTCTCGTTTAAAGAGGGATTCTCTTTTTAAACAAACATTGCCTCCTTAACTTCTCTTTCAAACCATCTCTTCTACTGCTTAGAATCTTCACCTCACTGTCAAAAGAGTGGTTTGGGGTTTTGAGATGAAGATGCACGGCACTCTTTCATGCTGAATTTGCGGGCCTTCTGTGCTGATAAAGCCTCTTGTGAAGTGGCTGTTTAGTCTCAATATGTAACGCTCATTCCAACTTTCCTCACTGCATTGGATAGAATACACTTCATTGCTCTGTTTTTGTGTCAGCGTCTTGTCCTTAGGATGAACCACTTTTTGTCCAAAAGTGTTGCCCAGTTTAAAATAAACCCGAATTTTGTGCTGTCTAAAAATCCTTTGTAGTTTTTCAGACAGTCCAGACATATAAGGGATAATGGTTCTGTTTTCCTTTTGTCCTGTTTTTTGACTCTTTTAACTTTGTTGAGAGCCCCAGCGGGATGACCACAGGCAACATGTCCGGAGCATTCCGGAGGTCAAGATTCTAAGCAGGAGAAGAGATGGTTTGAAAAAAAAGTTTAGATGACAATTTTTCATCAAATTAATCAATACCAAATAATTTATTAATTAATAATAATTCCTCTTAAGATTTAAAGTTCAATGTATCTGGAATATACAGCAGTATTCTGAAGCCATGGGGCAGCATCAGCCCTGGTCAGTCAGATGCTAATCAGATACTCATCAGTGATAAGGGAACTATAGCCAGCTAACAATAGGATATCTATGACATATTGCAGGGTTGTTGAGGTAACAAAGATTAGTTTCAGGTGAAACTTAAAAAAACAATACTAACAAATTGACAAACAGGACAGGCTAGTATCAGGAGGTTCCACCCGGTGGGATGAACATCCGAGTTCTCAGATTAAATCGAATGACTCTTGGATGAGAGTCGAAACGTTTTGTTTTTCTAAAAACAGAGTCCAGATGACGACAACTGAATCTTTTTCTACAATGGAACACTCCTGGACGAAGAAGGGATTACACTGACTTGTTTCAAAGTTATGAATGAAACACTTTTCTCAGTGTGGCTGATTATACTATTTCTTAGACAAACTTCCTATATCCTACTAATGTATCTTTTTTTCCGTCTCTATGAGGAAGAACTCCTCATGGTGATCAGTATTTTAAGATTCATCAATATCAAGGTGGAATAAAGGCACAACTGTCTTTGAGATGGGCCCTCCCCTTGTGCTTCCAGGCCAACTCTTGTCCCTCCAAATGGGCTTTTGTGGTCCTCCCCTTGTGCTTCCTGGGCAGGTCTCGTCCCAGGCTCCAGTGCTGGTTTTAGGAGGAGTCAGCAGCTCCAAGAAGGGTACACACTGCTGCTGTTGCTGCCTGGATACACTTCTGTCAGCCGTACACATTGAACTTAACTACATATTTCGGTTTGGTCAGAGAGATAACCTGAGCAAACTCCAAGATGGCTGTGGCAGGCTGCACCTTGTGTATTAAATACATGTTGTTCTTCCTAAATTTTATATTTTGGGTGAGTTTTTTCCTTTTTTTTTCCTTGCATGTTTTTTAGTTTTTTGTACCTGCTTAAACTGCATTGCAAAACAACAGTAAACACTATTCTTCTTCTTTCTTTGCTCATACTACAACCACCCTGCTCAGAAAAACACATGGAGTAAGACCATGTAATGCATTATTTGTCCAGGAATAGTCAACGGTAGAAAATGTTTTTGAATGCTTTTGAAATCAAAATTCAATATAAAAGAACATCATACTTTTAAAGATTTACCCCATAGAGTAAGACTTCTTTGTCACTTTGTCTCTGTTGAACTTGAAAACAAACAGAACAAAGAATGTGTTGGTCTTTGAATGTTCATTACATGGTGGCTGGCTTCTTCAACGTAGCTGTTCGTAGAAATTTGACAAAATTGTTTAAGTTCCATTGGGTGGAGATATCCTTCCCTTCTATTGTTCAAACCGGGTCAACATTACCAGCTCTTTCCAGATTCAAATTTCTGTTAAAATGTAATTAGTCTTTTAATGTGGTCCCCCCAAGTCCATCCTCTGCCTGTGTGAACAATCATTTCCAGTGTTGTATCAGAGAAACTTCACAAGTCCATTTCTACAGGAAAAATGTATCACTTGTTGCAGTTTCTTTTTTTTTTTTTTTTTTTTTTTTTTTTTTCAAAATAAACATCACGTTAGTATTTCCTGGACATGCTACTTTTGATGGAGTGTTTCCCCTGCTGTTGTTGCCCATGTTTTCAGCAAACTCTGAGAGCTCTCTTCCTTGTTTCGCTATTTTTCATGTCAAGGATTCGGCTTCCTGTTGCTTGGAGAACAATGGACTAAAAGACATGCCACCAAATCTAGATATAAACATTGCAATAGTTTGGAGAGTATGCTCACTTGTGATACGATTTGTTTCTACGATTTTCCGTTCTTCTTCATATTAAGATTTGATAAAGGTCCATGTAGTTGCATTTTTCTGCAGTCATAGTCACAGTTTGATGTCAGGATGTCCTCTTACGCATCTCTGAAAGGAGAGCTGAAAAAGCCATCTGACCCGACAGTTGGCATCTAAAAACCTTGATAGACTATGTATGACGATTATATAATATGGGCATGTTCTGTGTATATTTCAAAGTAAAGAAACAACAACGATGTTTTTGTCCCACAGCTTGCAGGAGGTGTGATCCTAGGAGTGGCACTGTGGCTGCGCCATGACAGCCAAACAAGCAATCTCCTTATTCTTCAATTTGAAAATCAGCAGGCACCAGGAACCTTCTATATAAGTGAGTATACACTGCGATCACTAGGTTTTCCCTATCACAAAAGGAGAAACTAAATGCCATTTCTGTATCCGAGCGCAGCCAGGGCTTGAAATTGTTGAAGTGAATCGTGTCATATAACACAGGAAAAGGCCAGATTCTGGTGGAGGGTCTGAAACCTTCTCCAATGAGACCTTCTGGTTTTGCCTAAAATTTTCAAAATGATGGCATTTGTGGATCTAGTCAACTCAAGTACATATAGTTATTGTGAAAAAGACAGATTTTCCAAACATACACGCTCATGTTTGAATAAAATTACTGAAGAGTGTGAGAAATGACAAGGTTGGAGTGTGTCATTTACCTACATTTAAGGCCCATTTAAGTCACATCTTAACAATGTGACACAAATATTACTATAAACATGAGTCATATCCGTAGTTAATTTGGTTCAAGGTATTTCTGGCACAGGCACCTCCTTTGGCCTTTGTTCTTTTTTCTGTAGCATGCACAAGTTGAGAGTAACCCGGTCCGCCACTTTTTTCTTTGTCCACAAAACTTTAATTTCTTCCCATTCTTGCATACTTAGTGTCTACATATTTTATTCTACACACAACAGGACTCTTGGTGGTAACGAAAGTCTCCACCCTTCACGGTCGGCTTGCCCCATGTGAGAAACCACGCAAGAGTAGCTGAAATAGAAAGAGGGGCAGAGTGACCCCCTTTGCAAAAACATCCAGGAAACAGGACCTACGTAAATCCGCATATAGAAACTCAACTTGAGGCTGAATCAGTTTGACTTATCTGAGCTGTCGTTTGGCCAGCACAAAGGTGTTGCACTCCAACCAACTGAAGCCTACAGGACATTTTGATCTGAATATTTTAACAGCTGAGGCTTAAAAACTCCCAGCCTCTGCACTTTGAGAAGAGGAGCCAGATGGTTCGACAGATGTTGAAGCATGGCCTATGTGAAGCGAGGAAGGCAATATGACACTGAAATTCATGGAAATATGCAATAGATAGTCAAAAAGTATAAATGTATAAATACAGCAAAGGTAAATGCAGTTCCAAAAAAGATAATTGTAAATAGAGATTATCCTAAATGTCTCTATCCTTTTACTAAAACGAAGTGTGTCAAATTCCTGCTATCTTTAAGTATTATTTGTTAATTTAAACTGTTCACTCTTGTTGGTTTGGATATACTATGTATGTTTTTATTTAGTAGAATCACTTTATTGTCATTTTTAGTGAATACATTTCCCAAACTAGGCACTAAGAATGGCAATTTGGTGCAAACATATAACAAGGAGTAGGCTAATAGCAATAATTATAGCAAAACGAAATACAGAAAGCATACATATACACAAACATAAACGGCCAACTGACCCGTACAACCTAACATATATAGTAAAGTTGAACCATTTCATCATCCTGGCCCACTGCGGCGGCCATGTTAACTAAGACCATTAATTTACATTGGGACTCTGCCTCTCTCCCATACTTACCCCAGGCTAAGTACAAGGAGCACATGTAAACCAGGGCTTTTTATAGAGTAAAGGCTGTGCTCTGGATTTTAAAGTCAGAAAGAGAGGCCCACCCATGTGAGATCAAGGAGAGTCTATTTTTTTCTCAACGTTGTACTCGGCTCTAACATACGCCCCAGCATACTTCAAATAACCTTGTACATCTGCACATTATCCTACAAATTAGAGTTTGGAGTGGATGTTTTTAGCATGCTGGCCTGTGAAAGTGGTACTTATGTATGGAAGTAAACTCGGCTCTCTAGGCCTGAAATTATTATTCGTGGCAGTTGCCAGTTGGGTGGTGAGGTTAGTGTGGCACTGTGGATGTTTGACACTGTATAAATATGGAAAATAGTGATAGTAATGAATGTGGATAAAACATCACCTAGCATAGTGCATATGACAGGTTTTCAGGTTTTTCTGATAATTATTAATTTGTTTGGTGGGGTAGTCCCAGTGGTAAATAGTTCATAGTTTTACTCAATGGCAGTTTGTGAAGAAAAAATTTAAACCTATGTCCTCAAAGTTGACAAAAATGCCAATTAAATAACAGTTTAAATATATTGATTTAACAAAATACAGGCGTAACCAGGTATTATTTTATGTCAAATAATAACTATTTTGTAATTTATATGGATATGGTTACACGTTTATGGAATTATCTATGTCACATCTGCTGCTCGTGTCCAACCAGGAAGTAAGATTAAACACTTCATCAAAATGGTTAAACTGGGGAAAAATTGGCCAGGGTTTTTAGTAAACTCTTAAGTAAAATAAAGTTCACTATGTTTTTTATGAAATGTGTAGTAAGTTCTTATGTATTTGTTATTCTTTTTGATAAACAGTCAATATCAGACTTTTTTTGATTATATCTATGGCTAAGATGGCTGATGGAAACCTGTCTTTACAGTCGTATAATGCTCAAAAACCATTACAAACTACATGTTAAAATTGTGTGTGTGACCGAGGTTATGTCTTCACCAGCATTGGTGTTGGTTGTAAACTCTACACATTATTAACTAAAGGGAATGTGGTGAGATGTGATTTTGCCTAGTGGCCTGAAAGGGGAAAGTAACATTTTGCCATTGTCATTCCCATTGCATGATAGATTCAAATTCTTTGTTTCAAAACACATTAATGGTTCATAACGGTCTTTCACTTGCCAGTTCCCCTAAGGCAATTTTATATGTTTCTAATTAAGTACATGTTCAAATTTTTGCCATTTTAATTAAGAAAAACAAGAAGGTCTTAGTTTTTGAACCCCCTCTGCCAATCTGCATGGAGATTACACTGTGAGCTAGAAAATAAACAAACTTCCCTGGTGGTACAAAATTGTCTCCCTTCTGGACTCAATAACCCAAAGGCTGGTGTTGTCATAGTAATGCAAGCCGGCAGAAATAATGTCCGCTTTGGCCGCATTGCTGGGTTACTGGCTCTGGTATAGGCTCTTCTTAGTTCAACAACACAAAAATCCACACAGAGTGAATAAAAGAGAGCAGAAAAAAGAAAGTGAGCAAATGTTGAAGTTATTACAAGACAAAATACAGGCTGAGTTGTCAAGGGGCATCTCCCATTCAAAGGCTTTAGCCAGCGCATGTGTTTTGTTGATGTGTGAGTAAGAGTAAAAAAGAAACAGAAAAAACCTGCATGCCACTCCGTGCTAAAAGGACGTTTTGGCTTTCTGAGCTGACGTAAGAGACTAGTAAATCAGGCGGATAAAGTGCAACTACTCATGCACTTTATTTGAGCTGGTTGATAATTAATATGCATAAATAATTCAACACTTGCTTTGTGTACATCACTTAGGTGCACTGCCACAAAATAACACCAGAGAGTGAACCAGAAGAGAATGTACTTCTATTCATGTACATTTTGTAGTATTTGGTTTATTAACAGAGACATAGAAACCACAGCTACTGCTACTACGTCTGTATGGCAGAAAACATTTGTTAATAGGAACAAACTTACATTTCAATAAATTTTTATTTTTGCAACATTTTATAGGAACTTTAAGTTCTTCTTTGAAAGTATTATTATGTAGTAACTTTCAGTTGAACATAAGGAAAAAGCAGCGTCTACCTCTGCTTTCCTAAACCGTATAGTATATATACAGTATGTATGTGTGTGTATATGTATATTACACTCACACACACACATATATATGTATATATATACATATATATATATATATATATATATATATATATACATATATATATAATATATACACACACACACACACACACACACACAATCACTGTTTAAAGAAAACATTCTTTAAACAGTGATTGTCTTTTGTTGAACAGAATAAAACTGCAACTTTATTTATAATGCAATATAAAACAACCACGTTTAAGTGCTCCTATATCAAAACACACTAACAATTTAAAAAGCGAAAATGTACTTCAGTTTCCTGGTAGGGCAAAGCTCAGGGTCAGAGGTCACGGTTGTGTTGAGGAGTCAGGCAGACACTTCCTGGACAGGAGCTGCCCTTCTCTCAAACCGGATTTATCTGCAGGATGTCAATACCCTCATGTCATCCAACAGCTAAGGAAAGAGGAACATCCAGGAAGTCCATTATCAAACAATGTACAGATCAATGTGGAAGATGAGGAGTCTGGGCATTCTGCTGCCCTCTTGTGGTTCAAATAGAAAATGTAAAAACCTATTTTTATTACAGGTGTGTACATACTCATAGCCGTTGGGGCGATTATGATGCTGGTGGGATTCCTCGGATGTTATGGGGCCATTCAGGAATCACAATGCCTGCTGGGAACAGTAAGTCTCAAACTGTAGCGCTGTGGGGAGAACAACTAGTGAATGACAAATGTCAAATAACCTGTTGTGTGTGTGTGTGAGTGTGTGAGTGTGTGAGTGTGAGTGTGACTGTGAGTATGTGTGTGTGTGTTTACTACTGCCTGCCTGTAGGAGCAGCATTAGTAGTAGTAGATTTTGCTCTACAAATCCTATTTCAAATGCAAATTTGAAATTATTATTATATTGTCTAGTCTGAATATATATATATACATATATATATATATATATATATATATATGTGTGTGTGTGTGTGTGTGTGTGTGTGTGTGTGTGTGTATGTATAATATACATACATAATATACACGTATATATACATACATATATATATATGGGATTTTGTAAAATGTTTGCTTGTTTCTGTCTAGTTCTTCTTCTTCCTGGTGATCCTGTTTGCCTGTGAGGTGGCTGCTGCTATCTGGGGTTTCATGAATCGAGACACAGTAAGCACACGGCACTACAGCAAATATTTATGTTCCTGTAACAGTGGTTTTATCGCAAGAATTACCTGATACATTTTTTTAGATCTCCAAAGAACTCATCAACTTCTATGACTCAGCGTACATCAAAGCAGTCGATGTGCCCGGGACTCCCAGCAAAGACTCAGCCATCAAGGTCCTGGAGGTTTTCCACGCAACGGTGTGTCTGTTAAAGACCTTATATTGTGGTCCACTCACCATGTGCATACATTATAATATACTGTTGTACTAACTGTTTTGGCTGTTTTCAGCTTAACTGCTGTGGAAAAGGAGAAGATAACACCCCTCTATTTAAGCAAGTGGCTAGCACCATATGTCCAAAAAACACAACAGAAGAAATCCAACAATTTATGGTACATACCAGTTACAAGACTGTTTTGTTATTATTGTGCATGAAATATAATAGATAGTGTATGTTATTGTGCACATAAAAGACATTTACCAATCCCCTTTGCTTTGCTTTACAGCAAATAAATGCACTGTTACTTGGAAACAGATTGCTTGAAAAGTGTATTTTAAGTATGTCTGAATCTGCGCCATAAAAAGCAGTTGGTTACAATATCTGCCTCTTTATTACTCATTATTAATACTACTTGGCTAGTACTAATATGTGTACTTCCGCTGAACTGAATTTAACAGGGGTGACAGCTAATAAGTCAAGTTCCTTTCCCCAGATTTTGGCTACAGACAAGACCTTGCTTATCTTTGCGCTGCTGTGATTTATTATATATCATGTTGTGGCCTCGGTCAGGTGAAAGTAACACCTCATTGCAAAAGCACAACATGTATACTGTCATCTGCAACAAAGATCAGTGCCAGGATCCATCAAAATGTCTTTGACTTTGGACATATCTTTGCGGTCACGACCTTAATTGTTTATGTCTCATCTTTCAGAATTGTCATCCCAAACTCATCGCTCTGTTTTCAAATAAGCTCTATTTGATCGGTCTGGCTGCTCTGGTGGTCGCGGTCATAATGGTCAGTATCAACAACTACAAAGAACATAAGTGAATTTTAGCCTATATTAAATAACAATTTGGTGTAATTCCTGTTTAGGTTTTTGAGATGATCTTCACCATGGTGCTGTGTTGTGGCATTCGTAACAGTCCAGTGTACTGAACAAAGGTCCTGACGACAAGCTACAATAATCTATCATTTCAAATGTGTTACAGACATACCTTTTAAATGTAGACATTAGAATGTTTTATGTTGCTTGTTATGTTTTAATTTGATAATAATGACATAGAGTATTTGTTTAATATTTATCAATATGAATCTTTTTTACTTTCATTTTACTTTCATTTTACTTTCATTTAAACATACAGATGTTCGATTAATGTCAAATATTACATACATATACATCTAGTTCAAAAGAAAAAAGAGAACATGTTTGTGTTTCAAATAGTTTGAGTTGAAGCTGCCTTTAAGTTGGAATAATTTAGGTTTGAAGAAAAAGTGCCCTTAAAGTTAAACCCTTAAGGGTTATTCTGCTGTAATAATTCTTGTAAATTGTGAATAATAATTTGCACCTCATTTGCTAAGTCTGTGTTGATTACAGTAATACATTGTGTTTTCATATTGAATATTTTAAGGTATACTATATGCATTGTATGCCATACTTGTGAACGGTCGGGTGCCATATTGCACTTAAGAATGTCAACAAGAACAAGAGAGACCAGTGTTGGAGAGACCAGTGTTGGGGAGAACACTTTGAATGTTTAGTTACAGAATACTGAACTATTACTTATTCCATTACATGGTCCGATCAGAGTACTGTATTCTGGATACCGGTACTTAAAATGGGTTGCATTATATTACAATGTAAAACATGACACAGGATTAAAACAGCTTCATGTTTTTTTCTTATTATATTTTATCACTAATTAAAGAAGTGAATCGCACATGCTTGCACCAAAAGCTGTGTTTTCTATTTTTCTCTCTAATATGATGCAGTTTTAAGCCTTAATTTCATCATGAAATACCACAATGAATTTTTTGATTTAGGAAAATAACTGAATTCTAAATCCCACTAATACAACTGTATCAGAATACAATATAGTATTGTGAATACGTATCTTTAGTGTCTTCCCAACACTGAGAGGTTAAAATTTAAACCTCATATAAAAATGCAGAAATATAAGAGAAAAAACTAGTTTCTTCAGTCATTAGTGTTACTGTTTATACTGTAGTATGACTGTGCCCATCTGGGCGCTTTAATACTCGCACTGTATAACCATAAGGGGGCAGTGTGACTCTAACGCTCTTTTTGCCCAATCAGCAGTCCTTGTGTGTCAGGTGTACATTTAAAAAGTGATCGGACCTGTAAATCTGGTGCCGTTGAAGTGACACACCCTGCATTTGTTTGTTCTGCCATGCCTCACTCAATAATGCAATGAGGCAGATGTCCAATTGGCACAAAACCAGCTCTTTTCTGAACTTTGATGTGAAAGGATCGTGTAGGCCTTTACTTTAAAATGCTGACTTCAAGATATAATGGAGGTACTGGTAAAGGTAACAAGGATGAAGCCCCTCAGCAGTGTAAACTTGAAAATATCAGTGGTATTCAAAGTGGGGTGTGAGGACTGTCAAACTCAGACAGATGATAGTAGTAAATGATTTGTAATGGTTTGACTTGATGCATTTAAAATGAACTGTAACCTTATTGCTTCACCCTCTTAATGCATACATCATCACCTAACCTTAAAAAAGGGTTGCTTGCGTTGATGCGTCAGGAGCCAAGAACATGTGGGAAACTCAAAAGGGAAAAGCTACACGAGAGCAGACAAAAATGAAGCACATCATTCGTCACTGTCTCACTTTCTCTATCACACCTACAGGCCTTTGGGCGGACTTCTGTGTCACGCATCACGTCTCAACAGGGCCATGACTTCACTGCGACATCTGCTGACTTACCGTTTTTTGTGAATCATTACTGAAATGTTGCGACATAAATCTAAAATACAAATAGTCTAATCCATATGAACAACAACATTTTGACAAAACATAATTTCAAGAGAGTATATCAAAGAGAACCTAAACACAACTCAACGTCCCATTGGAAATTCACCTCCTTGGAGAGACTGAGGTGAAGAGGATTTGTGAACACACCCTTTTGTCATAGTCTGGTCTTTGACTCATCTCTTTAGTTTCAAATGCTGCCCGCATTTACCTGCCACAAAAAGAACAATCAGAATTTTGGGCGGTAACTTTGCTCAAAGGATTTGATACAAAATAATATCCCACCAGATCACATCGCCCATTCAACAAGTAGCAACAAAACAGGCAGAGGACATGCAGCAGCAGTCAGTAAGAATGGTAAGTCATTTATTTGGTTTTATTCCATTTTTATCATTAATACATAGAGTTGAATTAATGTGTGGCTGAATTATGTTTGAAGCCGTTCATTAAATTCAAACTTTAAAATATTACTCTGAAATAAGTGCGACCCGGGAGCACTTTTAAGAAATTAAATATTCGCCCTTCTGTTACAGCATCGTTAAATTTAATCATTTTAATATTCAATGAAATGAGAGAAAATAACTCAAATCTTTAGTAATCAGTCTTTATTGATGTTTGATACACAAACATTAATGTGAAAAAAGTAACGATGTGGAGGATGTGGGATTTCTGTTCCTAAAGGTTCATATTGTTTAGGGACTTGTGCATGTCCTTGGGCAAAACACTTCACCCACCTTCTCTGTAGCACTAGTTCATGAACAGGTTGTTGGTGTGATGGGGCAGCAAGATCTCTGTCAGGTCAGTCAACGGGACCACCACTGACTATGTGACTATGGAGGGGGAAAATAATTGTAAAGCACTTTGAAAGTCTGGAAAAATCTTTAACATTTCGCCCCTATAATTTTGTAAAATGTGTACATTCAATCTTTCAGTTGTCGTAAACTTATGGCATTGTAGAGAAAGCTGGTACCGAGAACTGAACTGGGGGGTGTCCAATGATGACAGTGGATGAGGTGCACATTTACAATAATAAAGACATATGAGGACTGCTGCTATAATATAATTTTTACTGTTCTGAGGAGCCGTGACGCTTGTTATTATGGAAGATAAGCAAATTAAATTACTTCAGCATATTTAGTGCAAAACGTAATTAAGTTGACTTCATAATACTATTGATTGTATAAAATGTAACAGTAGAGTAACAGTAGTGTAAAGACTGTCCCGTATTTGCATAGGTGGCATGTCTGGTAACAAGACTCTGATGAACTTGACGGGGGTCACCATGGGTCATGTTTTTAGATCTGTAGCAGCATCCGCTCCACTGTAAACCTATTGACTTTGTTTTGCAACAAGAGCCTGTGTTGCTCCTCTGGGAAATTACTGACTGATTCGATAACTGAAAAGGCTGCTGTACTCCTAACGTTTAGCCCTTCTCTTCTCATTCATTCATTTAGCAAATATACAGAGTGTAAAAAGTGAAATATGCTAAATGCACGTTGTTCTGCGTAGACATGTTGTACTAGAAGAACATAGAAATACTTGTATTATAATAGGCAAGGCACGTTTATTTGTAGAGCACAATACGTACACAAGGCAATTCAAAGTGCTTCACACAACAAGCAAAAAAATGCATTAAAATCACAAAGACATGGCAGAAATCACAAAACCTTCATAAACCTTCATAATAAAAAGTAAAGTACAAACTGATAGCAGGTAATAGGGCTGGTACTCTCACGCTGCATACCATACCTCAGGAGCATGGTGACTCATAGTTGCTAAGCTCAAGTAAAACAAACCAGATAAAACTAAGGTGTGGCAAATAATAGAGGGTGCTTTTGACACACCTTGTTACAGAGCTTCACTTGCACTTTGTTGTTTGCAACATTTAAATTTTCACTCAGACAATTTGTGAAAACAAAGAAAACTGACAACAGTAATGTTCCTTACCCTAAACATTAATGTACTTATTTTTGTTCACCAACTGATTAAAGTAAACTATCAACAAACATTCTGGGATGAATCAGGCGCAGTTTGTATTCCAAAACATCAAATAAAAAAATTACCCTTAAAAAAAAAAAAAAAAAAAAAATTGCACCTAAACTTTTTTTACTTTATTACAAGCTTTCATTATTTAAATTTTTTGGAGAGTTGACAAAATCTAAACTAGTGTCAGACCATCCCCCCAGCTTTACTGCTCTTTATATTTATCAAAGAAAATATAGGCGGAATTTTAAAATCTGATATTCCTGTGCAGAGCTTGTTCACACTTATAATCATAGTAAATCAGACATCAGAGGACAAAACTGCAGATTCTCAGCTTCACAAAGTGTCCAGCCAATTGTTTGTGCTCAGAGCGTTCAACAACAACAACAACAACAACAACAACAACAACACTTCAGTTTGAAATATCAGTGTTTTGGTAAAAATAGGCCTTTGTGGTAAGGGTAAGGTAATACAAGCTGTTACATAAACAAACTTAAACGTTGTGTATTGTTTCAAGATGATGCACTATGTAACTACTAAGACATTAAACATATCCATTAATGTATTGAATTACAGATGTTTTTATTTCTTATTTGTTTCTTTTATGCATCTATACTTGTAACAACACTGAGTGCTTCTTCCACTACAGCAAAGCTATAGCATCTCCATGAAGACAAGCAGTTGGCGGACCCCACACCAGAAGGATTCCTTTTCTTTATTGCATTTGCATCATTTAGTTTTGTTGTTAGCAAAAAGCTGAGTTAACAAATGACCCTTACATTTGATGGAATTATTTGTACAGTCAATTAGCCCCAAAACGCCATGGCAACACGCATCTACTTGTTAAAATTGAACATAAAAAATCTACAACATGCAAATGCTCTAGTTATCCAGACCAAAACAAGATCAGGTTATGGGATCTAACATTTTTTTTTTGCTTTTTCTTTTTTTTTTTTTACAAATGCATTGCATCCTCAAACATTTCGAATACAAAAATTTATATTATTTTATGAAATAACTAATTTAAGCCAGAGAGAAAAATTCCAATCAATGTTTTACGTCAAACTTCTGTAACATACAAACAACATAGAATAAACAATAAAAGTGTATGAAGAGCGCCAGGCAGAAGCAGCTGCTTTAGTTTTATCACTTGTTACAATGCAGTAACATACTCATGTGTGCCATGGTTTTGTTCCCTGAACCTCACAAATACCTATCCTATTTTGTAAGAGTACACGGAGCTCACCTGTGCGTCAGGTGCGTGTGCGCGCCAAACAGACCCCGCCCCCGTCTGTGGTGCGTGCGCTTTGTGTCAGAGTCCTGTTAGAGCTGCCACGAAGCGGGGCACAAACAACAACCTGCTCCAACCTATTTAGTCTCACACTGAAATCTGCCTCAGGTTTCCAAGTTTCGATTCAACAATGCACACCGTGAGCTCAGAGAATGTGTTTTTGTCCGCCTTGCAGCCCAACACATCGGTCACCACCTACGGGCTGCCGTCCGAGGTCCTGCTCGGCAATGGGAGCTCCGTTTCGGACGAAGTCTTACGGGCTAAACGTGTTCAGCAGCAGGTCCAGATGAGGCTGGCCGAGAAGTCCACGCTTCCGCGTCAGAATGGGTCCGCAGCTCACTACGCCATGTCAGGTGAGTGCTTTTACCAGAAAATAGACCCAAAGGATTCCACTGTCTGTGTACAATGTCAACAGGTGTCAGCTTACAATGCGCTTTTGTCTCACAATATGTGAGCGAATCATAGCCTAAACAAATCAACCCATGCAAATTTGATAAGCAGTTCAACGTTGTTCTTGGGTGTTTTTCTGTCTATATTCTAGATATCAACTAGTATTAGAGCAAGTATGTATGTCGTACCTCAAATAAATAATGTCACTATTTTGAGCCTATTTTAAGACTGATAACTATCATTCCTTCATGACTGCTCTTGCGTTATGTACCCTACGTTTGATTTTTTTTGGTTTGCTGTGAAATCATCTGCTCCTCTCCTCAGGTCCATAGCTGTACCTGTCTACATGAAAGGGTTAATGTTTAACAGGCTCCAACAAGTGGTGCTTTCATTGCACTGTGCAGATAGTGGCAGAGCAGAAAGAGTTCCTCTGTGAGATTGAATGTCATGTTTCTTAGTCAGCCCTTAAATGGGTGAAGGTTTGAGACAGATACCTGAGAAATGACAGGGCCGTGAGAATCAGCTGGTGTATCTTTAAAGAAGTCTGGCCTGGTGTACTCATAGTTCTCTTTCTTAAACTGTATTCCCATGTGTTATTTGCTTTATGGCTGTACATAGAATTGTGCACCAGTCGTTATATGTGAAGTGGACATTCTTTCCCGACTCATAAGTCATTGTTTTCTTTCAAACCGTTAAGAGACAGACTGGGCAGCTAAATGTCTCTTTGCTCAGTGGGAACACTTGAAAAGCTTTCTCATAGATTAAGAGTTTGCCTTTATCCCTGTGTCAACATACATCTTGATAGCCTATTTTTCTACACTCTAGTCTACAAGAAATACGAAATGTAGGTTTAATATGCTTGCGTTAACTCTTGTTACAACCACTATATTGCACAATCACACCCCACTCTTAAAGTACACATCTAGGTTGTTAGTTCGTCCTTTGCCCTTGGGCTTAGCTCGAAGGCTAGTCATAAAATGTTGCTGTCGTCAACTTCGTGAACCAGTACAACAGGAAAACAGAGAACATGGCCTTCTTCCTATTTAAGTACTCTGTGGTTTTAGCCAAACCATCCACCAATGCTGTTCCTAAGGTTTGTAAGAGGCAGCAAACCCAGTAGAAAGTCTTAAAAATGCAACTAAGGTGTCCATAAAAACAAGTCTTAACAGATACAAAGGGCCTCCTGTCATGACGGTGCGGATTTATGAGAAGCACAGTTATTTTTTTTCAAATGATAACAGAAGGAGAAATATGTCCCAAGTCCTGAGTGGAGTATGGGTGTGTTGGCGTGTACTCTGCTCTCAGGTGCGGGCCAGGGTGTGGCTGGGGTCGGACTGAGTATTCGTCAAAGACCTGTCACTGACATTTTAATAACTGGTTTGGTGTGTTTTCTCATTGCAAATGACGCCATGAGGCAGAATAACTTTCAACACACAAATAAATGCAGGAATTTGTTATTTTGATTAGTGTCTAGTATTAATAACTAGGGCTGGAATGAGCTCTTGTGCCATAAGCTCTCGTGAGTTAAAATGGACAAAACAAGATAGGTCTCACATGTGGAAAATGATCTTTAGATTTTCTTTTTTTACAATTGGCTTGGACAAAAAATTGTACATTTTAAACTAAAATTGTGAACCGAATTGTATCTGGTCTAAGATCTGATCCGTGAAGGGGATTTATCATGAGGAACCGTTTGATTACATTTTGTACTAAAAAGTCTGTTGTTGCAAAGGAGACCAAATCAAGTTTATTCCCCTGATAACATGTTAATAAAAGAGAATTTAATCATCATCTCTTTGCAAATACACTTTTAAAGTGCAACACAACATTTGGCCCTCAGCACACTAATACGTGAAAAAGTCTGGGCACCCCTGAATTAGAATGAGCTAGTGTCCATACCTGGATAAATAGAAAAGGGTTGTGTCATGTAAGTATAAAGGCAATACCTATTTAATATCACTGTGTACATTTAGATATGAATTTCAAATACTGTATAACTTAAATTGTAATAATATAATTGCTTTAGTTTAGTCTTAATTATTATGATTTTTTTTTACAAAGCCAGTTTACACATCTGTAACTATTAGTTAAAATGGGAGAATGTGACTATCCGTTTTGTTCACACTCAGCTGAAACGGTTAATAGTTTTGCCACACAACAGGGATGCACAAAATTCTCATTGTTTTGCAACTTAGCATTTTATTGCAGATAATTGTGTTACCACTTAACACATAAAAAGAGGTTAAGTAAGCACACACTGAGAGTGTGTTTGTGGGAGTGAATGCAGGACAACGGATGGAAATTAGCCCATGGCTACAATCCGGCGTGTTTACAGCATCTATTTCACGTATGCTCAATAACAAGCAATGTCCCGACCAAATAAACAATAATAATAATACGTTTATGTTTGTGTTTACACAAATCATAAACATTTTCATATCACAAACATCACTCAATAAACTAGTTTTAAGAAACTTTTCAATGCAATTACAAGATATACAATTTCCAGTGATATTCCTCGTTGATTACATACCTGAAACAGAACATCATTTTAAGTTGTATACATTGAGTTGGACGCACGTTCTGATTACTTTAGTCATTGACATGCCCCTCGTCATGCTGCTCTTCTCTCACGTCTGTTCTCACACTCGTCTGTCAGATCAGCTGATCACCTTTCTGTAATAAAAGTTCACACAATATCGGAAATCACAGTTACAACATATAAAGCATACAGTATCTGTGTGTGTCACTGCGAAATGAGACTCTGGCAGACCGAGCTGCAGCCTGCAACACGACACCTGCTATTCAAAATCATCGTCTGTGCAAATCCTTGTTGTGGATTAGAGAGGCGTGACGTGAGATGAAGGTGGTTAAATCTTCTCTCACCTCTGTTTCTTACTTACTTTCTAAATGTGCTTTATTAGGGTTCTCAAACTGTCGTATTCCTGCCATGTAATTATACAGTTTTGACAACTGACTAGACTACAGTTTTTTTTAATGCTTGATTCAATATAGAAAGGTTTAGTCCTGGTTTAGTTCTGGTTTAATTAGTTAGGAAGTCATTGCTGTTGTATACCTTAATTTTGATTTGTGCAAAGCTCATTTTAGTCCTCTCTTTAAGGTTAAGGTTAAGATATACTTTAATTATTCCTTTGTGAGGAAAATTCATTCTCTTCATTTGACCCATCCTTCAATAGCTGTCAGGAGCAGTGAGCTGCTCTGGGACCCATCCTCAGCTCCTGAGCTAGACTTGGTCAGACCTACCTTAGCTAACCTTTCTGTGTGCAAACTCCACACAGAAAGGCTGGGAGTCAAACAGGAGTCGGTTTTTTAAGCGTGAATGTCAGAAACTCAGCCTTGTGATGCCAATTTCATAAAATCTTTAGAAAAACATTTTATTCTTCGATCGTCACACAGTCAAATGGAAAGGGACAGTTTAAAGAGGAAGGCTTTTATTTCAGTATGGTTAAGGTTTTCTTAAGAAATACTTCTAAGTATTTTAAAGACCCCTTTACCCCTTATTCTGACACTATGAAACCAGTGATCTTTCTAAATGAGTCAACTAAAACATTGAACCCATATTTTAGTTTTTATACAATGAATAAATTGTACAGTATTGTATTGTATTTATTAGTCTCGTATGCTTCTTTTCAGACTATGGTGGTTCATCCACGCTCAAATATCCAGACTTATCAGCCAAACTTCACCTCCAAGTCTTCGTTCATGTACACGGGTGGAGCCAGAACTATGGTGAGTGCTGCCAACTGTTTATTGACTTTTTGATCTGTTGTCAGTCGCAGAGCCCCTGACCCTGTGTGGGGTATAAATGTGTGGCATTTCACAAAGACCTGCCATGAGATCAGTCCACAGGGTTCAGATTGAACCTCTACATTCTTTAGTGTTAGTAGTTTAAACAGTACATCACAGGCACAGTTTTTGGTATATAGACCAAAACCTTGTTTCTTTAGCAGAGTAATACGTTGGTCAGTAGTGTTTTACGTATTAACACATTAATTCAATGGTTACATAAGTGAAGATCTATTTGTTTTACCAGAGCATTAGTACATTTGTGTGATTGTGTCTGATGTCCTTCTCTTTTTGGACAGGGCCCTCGAATATCCCAGAGAACTGGCTTCAGCTCTCAGTCCGCTGGTGCAGAACTGGCACAGTTACAGCGCATGAGTATCGGGGGCGGGGGGGCTGGTGGCGGGGGGTATTACAGAGAAGAGATGGCTGTTTGTCATGGACCCCCACCTGGGATGATCAGGCCCCAAAATGACCTGGAGTCGGCCTCCATGCACTCGATGCGACTGGTCAACCCCTGGACAATGGATGACAGTGATGCAGCCAGTATGGCCTCAGACCGGGATGCTGTCTTTAACCGCCAGTACACTCAGAGTCAGAGCGCTATGAATGGATACGCCCAGGTGCGACAGGGTGGGGCCGTGCCCAGTCCCATGCGCAGATCCCTCAGCGGGACACTGTCCCGGGGGGGAGGCATGGTTGGAGTTGAGTCAGATATGGTCGCTAATCAGTATTCGTTCAAGGGGCCGGCACACCGCACCATTAGCAGGATTAACAACCGCAACAGGACCAGCATGAGCTCCATGTCAGGGACCATTCAGCGGCCCATGTCTGTGGGAGGGGGCAGCGTCTACTCTTCAGGTGGGGACCGAGTGGACCGAGGCTTCATGGGTGCATCAACCAGCTCTGGGGGACGGATTTTCCAAGGGGGTACTCTGCCTCGCACTATGTCCATCAAGAGCATCCACAGTGTGGGCAGAGGAGTAGACATCTACAATGGACAGAACGAGATGGGAATGAGCGTGGGAAACCTCAGCGCGTAAGTAACCACAATTATTCACTGTAGGTCATTTCATATCAATGAACACTACAGCTTATACTCAGGGAAATCTGTAATGTTTTTCTCTTGTGTGCCTGGACACCTCTAGGATGGTGCATCCAAAAATGTTGGACACCAAAAATGTAGATAAACTAAACTTAAAAACAATTAACTATACAGCATACAACAGCACAAAGCTCTTCACCATCTCATTATCATATTTGTAGTTGGGGTCTCGATACATTCTCCTCTAATGGAACATTGAGTGGTGGATTTCCTTAGTGCTGTGGATTGGGAGGTGCTCCTTTGCGGCAAGACTGGTTTTGGGTGTGGCAGCTGAGTTTCAAGCCTCGCATTCTACACATCCCACAGTCAGAAAAAGTTGCCGGGAGAACGTTTTCACACGCACAAGAGAAAAATAATCAAAGGAATTCCTGTGGTGCCCCTGTTTTCCTTCCTTAAACAAATGAACTCCACCAAAATCACTGATAAACAAATGTATTGACATTAATTACTCTCTTTTGGCAGCATCAACAATTTGGACATGTCCACAGCTGTCATCAACCTGAGAGATCCAGACCCCAGTGTGCAGGTCATCGGTGCGGTAGTGCCTACATTCAACACATTCAACTCAGAGTGCTACAACGACAACAATGCCAAAAATGAGGTTAGTTAGCTACACACTCGAGCCTCATTGAGAAAACTGTCATAAATATTGTCGAGCTTTAATTATACTCAGATGTTTGCTTGGCTTCTACACAGTTCAGTTTCACCCATGTGTCTCACTATCAAGAAATGTTAGTATAGCACATTTCTAAGCATTGTTAGTAGTGCCTATTACTTAATTTGCTATGCAGCTTTGATGAGTAATGAGACAAAATATAGACAAAATACCATAGTTGTAGAAATTGTTTATATTGTTGTGTTAATGAAACATGTTTGTGTTGTTAGGTCCGACATTACAAGGGCATTCGGAAAAGCTGAACTGGTCAAACTGTTCAATATAGAAGCAGTTACAATCATAAAGAGAGTGTTAGTAGCCAGGAGGTGCAGCGTTATGCCACCGGCGCCACTCGATTGCCCCTAACCTCAGCCAAGGCCTCTTTGAAAACATGGGCTTGGAGAACAAGGTGGCTCTGATCGAAGGTGGGGCCTGCTTTGTAGGGTGGCAGAAGGGGGTCCCAAAGCTGGTCGAGGCCTTGAAAGAGCAGGATGATGAGCTCCACAAAAACATCACTGGTACAATATTAACAAATACACATAATCAATGGTAAATATCGAGCCGATATCGGTTAGCGACCTTCATTTTCCAAAGCCGATATTTAATTTTCCAATATATTTTTCTAAAATGCCGACAGAGCTTATCCACCATCTGTATTGGAAGTGGCCATCGATCTCTAATCAATGGCATATTTATATTTTTACAGACAAAAAGAAAACCAATCTTAATATCAGTTAGGTCCTTAATGCCAGATCACTTGACCAGTGTTGGAAGCGAGTTATAGGCTGCGTTTACACATGCACAACATTTAGTAAAAAACAGAACTAATCTTGAGCGACACTAAAACTAAACCAGGACTAGAACAGACACAACCAAGTCTACATCAAGACTAAACTAGGCTCAAACAAGGACCAAACCAGAAGAAGTGTGTGTAAAGCATTTTATACATTTTTTTCAAATTAGCTCCAAGATTTCTCTAAACAGCTGGCCATCTAATCTGCTCCTTTTCGCTAAATTTGTCTTGCACAGCTGAAGCGGTTTTCACTTTCAGATGATTGACAGTTATCATTTTAATAGCAGCGAAAAAAAGGAAAGTCAAGTCACTGGTAGCACTAGAGTTTGCATGTTAGCACAGTAGTGCTGACAAAAGTAGGAGGTCTGTTCATAGGGGTGTGATAAGGGCCTGGAGGAGTGTTGGAGTTGTCTGGGCCTGTGGACCAACTGTACGTGGGACACTCCCTTTTAGAAAACCATGTCAGTCTTTCTTTGACTTTAACCACAATATTTATCCACAAGAGAACTCATGTCAAGCTGTGTCAAAAGCCCAGATGACAAAACAGTGATAGTCTATAATATACTGTGTGTTTATTGTACAAAGCACAGGTAATTTGTGCTGTTTGGAGTAAAATGTATGTTTGTTTTTTTTCCCCCTTTAGGCATTTTCTGGAACTTGTCCTCCAAAGACAACCTGAAGCAGAAACTGGCCAAAGAGGCCCTTCCTGAGCTGACAGAGCGAATCCTAGTACCACTGTCTGGTCTGGACGCTGAGTCCATTCAGCAGAGCCCATCCGAGGCCGATATCTTCTTCAATACCACGGGATGTCTCAGGTACTGCTCAGAAAAACATAAAAAACAAACCAACTTCCCTTGAACACCTGAATGTTTTCCCATGAGCACATTTGCATCAAACTTGTTCTGACAGCGCACAGAACAGTGTGTCAGCTGCTGAAGTTGACACCACACCTAGTGCATCTTTTGTGTTGTAAAAGCCATTCAAATCTACTGTGTGTATATATATATCGTGAAATATTGTCATAAAAATACATTTTGGACCATTTTGCCAAGCACCATTTTAATTGTGATATGGCATGCTTGAAAATAAAACAAACAAAAAACTAAACCATAAATTGACATTGTTTTCAGAAATCTTAGTTCTGTGAATGAGAAAACCCGTCAACAGATGAGAGAAACCAGTAGACTTGTAGAGTCATTGGTGAGCTACATCAATGTATCACTTGAAGACGGCAAGACTGAGGACAAAGTAAGGCCTTTTGCAACCTCCAGAACATTGTGGTACTATTGTTGTTTTCTGTGCTCATTTTGTATGATGTGTTTTACCACTTTAGGGAGTAGAAAATGCCGTTTGCGTCCTGAGAAACCTCTCCTATCAGCTGTATAATGAAATGCCTCCATCTGCCTTGATGCGCCTGGAAGGGCCAACCAGGAGTCAGGACACCAGGAAAGCAGAGCCCATTGGCTGCTTCACGCCACAGAGCAAGAAAGCCAAAAAGGTATGAGAATGAATGTGTGAATTATATTTTCCTATATGTTCCAATTTACAACAGCTAAAACACACACAGAAAGGAGAGGGTAATGTGTGAGTTAACCGAAGATTTGGGAGTTGAATCCACTTTTTTACAAATAATCCCACTACTACCACTACTACTCTGTATAAATTGTTGTTGGGCATGAACTCCCATGCAGTTGTGGTCTTCCGAGCGCAGTTTGGGTCAGATACATGGTCAGATCATAGAGATAGCTGCTAGTTTTGACCTTTTGTCACACCCGTTTTTAGTTTGATCGGCCAGGCTTGTCTTTAGTCAACTAGAAATGTCATTAGTCTACTACAGCCCTAGTACTGGATTATATTCATGTTCTTCTTTATTCTGACAGCAACAGTTGAATCTGTCCACTTTGTCGGAGGTGTCTCGGGTACCTAGAGACATGGAGTGGCTGTGGCATCCTCAGATTGTGAACCTTTACGGCCGATTGTTGCGACAGTGCGAGATCAACTCCACCACACGAGAGGCCGCCGCGGGAGCCCTTCAGAACATCACTGCGGGAGACAAACGGGTCAGTATCTCCATCGACCAAAGCTGTGGCGGTGGAAACCTCAAACTTCGAAGAACAATTTGGACGCTAACTACAATTTCACTAAACAAAACTGTTCATTAGGCCAAGCTAAATCTAAGCTGTGACTAAAGAGAAAATTAAACAAACCTTGAAACTACATTACCAAACTTGATATTGGGCTAAACAAACCAAAAAAATAAAAGTTTCTAAAGACAAGAGAAACTTGAAAACCACTACACTAAAGCATGTGTCAATTATAAAAAGAACTATATATATTTGATTTATTTTTTTCTCCTGCTGCAGTGGGCATCAGTGCTGAGTCAGCTGGCTCTGGAGCAGGAGCGAATGCTGCCCCTCCTGTTGGACCTACTCAGGACCAACAACGACCTGGAGCTGAGGTCCCTCACAGGCCTGCTCCGAAACCTGTCCCGCCACACCAAGGACAAGAACGACATGGGTGAGTGACAAACCTCAAATATCTGCCCAAATCTACCACAGGTGTCACTATGCTGTATGTTTGGTGGTGGAAAAATGCATTAAGAATTTATCTGGACTACGTATAACTAAAGTCCAAGACAAAAATATCACTAATATTAAAGAGAACATTTCAAATTATTCAAATTCAAAAATGCGAATAATAATTGTGTGAATTATAGTCTGAGAATCACAAAATATGTATTCTAATTCTACACGTCATCCTTCAAAAACAATACACTGATTTCATCTGAAATGAAACATGTGTTTCATTCTGCTTTTAGCTACGAAAGTGGTGAACAACTTGGTGACAAAGCTCCCTGACGACGGCAATCAAAAGGAGCCTTCGAGTGAAGTTGTGGTTAATATCTGTGGCATCCTCAACAACCTCGTCACCAGCAGCTTCCTGGCAGCCAGAGACGTCACCTATTTCGACGGTTTGCCAAAACTGGTGGGCATCCGAAACAGCCATGACAACAGGTGAGTGTGTGAACGAATTGAGAATTTATTTCTTTTGATTCTTTTTCATTTATAAAAAATTAATACTCTCATTTTGTTTAGCCCGGGAAAGACTAAAGCATCCAAAGCAGCTGCCACCGTCCTCAATAACATGTTTCAATACAAGAAACTGCACAAAGAATACAAACAGGTATGAGTTAAACTCAGTTTATTTCTCAATATTGTTTTATTGCATATCTTTGGTATATTGGTAACCATGTATTGGTGCAAGCCATTTAACCCACTTTGATATATTGTGTGATTGTGACCTTGGGCACCATACCACCAGAATGTGGTGACTTAAATTGTAAAGCAAAGCAAATAATGTATTGCCCTAAATTGAGGCCTCATTGTGTCAGGAATTAATTGGATATTTTTAGTTTTGTTGCTACTGTTATTATATATTATAGTTTTATAGGTTTTGTGGTAAATTGTTGCACAATTCCACAAATGTATCTTATTAATATATGGGCACTGGCTGCACAGTGACATAATGGATTCCTCACAGCAAGAAAGTCCTAGGTTCAACTCCCAGACCAGATGGGGGATTATTATGAAACCTATATTATGTCCATCACGCTACACTTTGAATCTGTCCAGTTCAGATTTTTTTTAGTTCAATACACATTTCCCCTCTAAAATCCTTATATTTGCCCCACCTAAAGGACAGCAGTGTATGTGGTGGTTGTCATTCCTTTCTGCCCTTTCTTTGTCAATGGAGTAGTGCATAAAATACTCCATTCTCCCCTTCAAGTTGCTGTTAACACACACCCAGTCAAGCAAGTCCCTCCTAAAGGCGCGGCCCAACTTTATATCCTAATGAGCAAGTCCTGACACTGTAAACACGTGTTCAAGCTTGTACAGAGCTCTCATATGAACAATCGTTTAAAAATGTTTTTAAATGGGATTCTGCTCATTATGCAACCGATAACATCAAGTGATTTTAATTATTTTGTAAACCACTACACTACAGCCTTCTGGAATGCTTTGAATTATTTAAATGGGCTAAAATATTCATTGTTTATTTATTTATCTTTTCTTCTATTACTTGTTTTATTTACCATTGTTTTACCTTGTGTTTTGCAGAAAGGGTTTTCCAGAGACGATTTTATTGACCGTACCAACTGATGTGGTAACGTCTTTGGCTGCAGTATCACAGAAGACATGTTTCCTGGTGTTGAAGTCTATGAACTGTAACATCATGAAGACACAGCATTTATCATGGATAAGATAAGAACATTGTAATTTTGGACTACTATCACAAAGAACATGACTTGTGTATTTTTTGTTTTCATTCTTTGGACCGAGTTTAACATATGGATCCCACTGTGGACTGCAAATGGACTTTGGTACAAATGTGTGCACCTTGACGGTTGAATGTTAGTTCATTGTGCATCTCGTTGTGGATATTCTGCCATATTAACCTACTGATAAAGTTTTGGATTTTATATCTCAAGTGTGCTATCAATTTTCAATAGAGTGTGTGTAAATACTATTTTAATACAGTTCTGAACACTGTAGCTTTGTATTGTTACATGTGGGCAAAGAGGTATGTTCTTTAATGAACTTCTATTTTTGTACATGAAATTATGCCATTGAGTTATATATAAATACATTTTGTAGAAAATAAAAAAAATTGAAAAATCAGGATATTTTTTGACCATATGGGATAAAGGTGGTGCCATGTGCCTGTTATATAATGTACTTATAGCAATCATTGACAAACATCAAACAAACTACTTTAACATGTCACTGTAGTCTAATGTCTTGTATGGGTAAATGACTGCATTCCTTTTAATCTTTTCAAATACAATGGTTGTTTGTCCAGAGCCCTTTGCAAATGAGTGACTGCAGAGTGAAAGAAAGATGTATTTTGTAACAGTATAGAATTTACTGAATCAAATGTATTCTGATTTCCCAGCTTGTACAGCATTGTGGCTACATGGTGACATGCTTTGTGTGTTGTTGTTGTTGTTGTTGTTGTTGTTGTTGTTGTTATTATAATACTAGTTATTTGTAAGGTCACATCTGTTGGATGTGAACAGGTGTATCATCTGGATATTGTGTTAATAAAGATGCAGAAATTAGGCCTAATTGAGTTTCCTGTTCTGCTGCTGACATTCTCTGTCTAACACTGAAGTGGTGAAATGCGGCCACTCCTAGTTTACATATTTGTTCCTGCTCAGACAAGAGCCATACAAGAACTTGCCAGATGGGCCCTTATTTAGTGCGATTTGAAACCATTCAATTACCACTACAAAAGGACAGGGAAATACAATTATATTAAGCAGTTTTAGTATAATTTTAGTCATGACATGTTTTATCGCACAAGAAAATATAGTAACATTACAAAGAGTCAGGCATTCAGCTGCTTCTAGTGAAGTAAATGCATTTTGCTCCTTTTTAACAGCTAACAACATAAGGCAACCACATATTCCTTTACGCTAGCCTCCCCTCTGCTGAACACAAATGACGTCATAAAAATGAAGTAATAAAAATGCACAGATTATTTGAAATCAGCCATCCATCAATATAAATGCACAAAACAGCGTACCACAGTAAAAAAAATATTTCTTATAAAATGTTCAACAAAAAGGCATATAAAAAGATTCATAATATTTTGGCTCAAATGTCATTCTCAGTAACTAGGCAGTAGAAATCAGAACGGGCTCCGTAATTGCGTGATCCAAGGTCCGACACATCGACATCGCCTTGAGCTGGTTTGGATTCAGAAACAGGAGCAGCGGGAAGGACCGGCGCTCTGCACACCATGGCCTTGTAGACTGGGAGGCGCACTCCTGCAATATTCATCATGATGTTACACCGCTGAAATCCTAATGTTCTCACGTCATAACCAAGAATAACATAATGTCCACTTGCATAAAATGGAGGATAATTGTGCTTCATATTGTACTTTATCAGAATCAACTTCTGCAGCAATTTGAGCCACAGTAACTGGTCTGTTGGGTCAGATCAACATGTCTAAATTCACTTCACACACCCTACCCCAAGAGTTTTGGAAATATATCTATATATCTGTCATATACTGTAAGAGTATGTTTCACAAGGCCTTATTTTTGATATGTACAATGAAACTTGGGTCAACAACCAGCTTTTAAATAAATTGTAAAACCTGTTTATTACAATTAATTATTCTGATTTGAAAACTATTGAATAGCTGCTTAACTCTCACCAAGGTCTCCAGCAGGGTCTGTGTCCGAGCGACAGTCCAGGTAGTCTGGGTCCACAGTCAACATGGGGTCTCTATCGTCATGGAGCAAAGTCTGTGGGTCTCTGGACGACTCACTGCGGAAGAAAAGGCGCCGTGGCATGGCTAGAGACAGTTCCTTCCAGAAGACAGAGGATGGAGTCTACAGGGGTCACAAATACAATATGGAGCACTTATTATTATGACAAGCTTTTATGTCGGTGTAATCCCTCATTCGTCCAGCAGTGTTCCATTGTAGAAAAAGATTCAGTTTCGACTCTCATCCATTCTTCAGAATGACTCTTGGATGAGAGTTGAAACGTTTTGTTTTTCAAAAAACAAGAGTGCAGAAGACTACAACTGAATCTTTTTCTACGACAAGCTTTTATGTTCACACAAGCAGATTTGAAGTCTTTGCAAAATCTGTAATGCACATTTCTCATGTGAACAGTAATGTGAGCCCACCAATACGGTTTATACCCAGGGCCCAGCTACGTCCCTGTTGATCTGTGTAGACAAGATTCATATCGTAAACCATTTCCCTTTTCTTATTCGTATTCTTATTATTTGAACTACATCATTAATACTAATACAGATTTGTGTGCTTTTTTGGGGGGGGAGAAAGCACCATCATTAGCCCTTCTTTAGATGGGAAACAATGGATGCGTGTTAATTCAAATTATTTTTTAAATTGTTATTATACCAAACAAACATACACCTAAGCCTTTAGTAGAAACTGTACCACGGAGTGGTGTCTCCAGGTGAGTATGGTGAGGCAGTGCTGGTGCTCCGACAGCTGCAGCTTCACCTCAGGCCTAAAGCGTTTACTCTGGCCCTCAAGTAAAATCAGGATGGGCCGTGGACACAACTCCAACAGGTGCTGAAAGCCTTGTCTGTTTAAAGCAAAACACAACAGCAACCTCTAGTGGTGTACTTCACTGTCTAAACAAATGTCATGAATCAATATCAAAGGCTCACTTGAAGTTGCTGTTGCACCAGTCTTGTTCCAGATAGGCATAAGAGAGCACAACGATGAGACGCCGGGATCGACTCATGTTCATAATCAGCTCGGCCGAGGGCTCTGAAAATATGCAGTGGTTTTCATGTCACAGTGGCATTTAGCATAGGTCTGGTTTTCACACAAATATCACTTCACTTCCCTAAAATGATTTGCAAGTTCTGCAAATTACAAAGTTAACTTTTAAGTAAATTTTAATAAAATAGAAAGACATTAGGAATAGAAAACCACTCCTAATGGTAGGTGAAATGCAAATATAATTAATGTTCCATTACAGTAACTAACAGTGATTAAATCATATATAGAGGAAAATTGCATATGAAGCTATTTGCCAATCTGCAAACAACATATCAGAGTTCATATTTCATCATACTTGATAACCCAATAAGCCAAATAATAAAGGCTTTCTTGTCAATCTGTAACTTACCAACACCAGGCAAAATATCGTTCTCATTGAGGTGGACTTTGTATCCACTTTTATTCTCAAGATGAGGCTTCAGTATAAAATTAACAAACTTTCTGTCATGATCATTGTTCACATATGAGATGTAGGCATCATAGAGTTTCCCATCTACAATAAAAAAACAAAAAGGAGCAATAGTTTGTGATTTCATTGATGGAAAAACAAATAGAGCAGGGTATTACAGTCTTACCACTAAGTTCATAGTCTCCATGTATATTTTTGTACCATATTTTGATGTTGAGGTGACACTTGGCATACACGAGAGCAGCGATACCCAGCAGGGCCAGCACCACAACGGCTCCAATGACAGCAGCTGTGTGGTTTGGTTGAACTACACAGATGTAAGAAGTATTTAGTTACATACTTTTAATAATATCATCTGGATGAACAACACCATGATCAAGTATTGTCAGATTTAGATTTCTAATAAGGTGCTATAAAAGGAAGTTGTACCTGTGAGATGTAAATTTTCTTTACAGAGCAGAAAAGAAAATCCCTACATAAATCAATGATCATGGACGTTACATAGATCAATTCCTCTCATAAACGCAAATAGCATGCCATCATTTTGCATCATCAGTTATTTTTTACTTGCCCATCTTAGGCAGACAGTAGAAATGGTTAGTGTTTTCTCACATTGTAGAAGCTTTACAAAGAACTCCATGGATGCGTTTCTCACTGTGCAGGTGTAAAGACCAAAATCTTCTTGATTTTCCACCGTGATTTCCAGCTGGCTGCTCACCATCAGTTGGCCTGGACCCACAGCCCTATTAAATATTATAAAATAAAATACAATAATTTTAACAGTATATTTAGGGTTATTAAAAAAATGATACCCCGTAATGGCAACTAAAATAAGAATTGAAACATTCCATATGAATTCATTAAATATATCAACAAAATAACTGTTTGTGTAATTATTAGTATTTAATCTTTAGCCTTTAACAAAACAAAAGCCTGAACTGATTAGTATTTTTTTACTTTTAATCATATTGTATTTCATAGTGTTAGTACAGTAATTCAAGATAATACAAGGTAATGTTATTACTGTATTGCAATATTCATCACAGGTATACATCACAAATGGCTTCTAGCAGCTCTACTATAGACAGCATAATTTTACCATGTGGATATAGTCAGCAATGGGTGGTGGATAATATTCTGTCCATTTTGACTCCAGTGCATGGCGGTGTTACAGTGGGGATCTTTTGGGTGCCAAAGGAGCAGTGCCGTGCAATTCATGTTAACTGTTGCTCCCACAGTCCTGTACAGTGTCATCCGACCTCCGTCTGGGATGAACTCTGGCTCTTTGGAGCAGTTCCTATCTGTGTAGGAACATACCAGATTAATCTGTGTTCAATACAATGGGGTGCCTTTATGCTCTGCCAGGTTTGGTCAGAGACTGCTATGTGGAAACGAAATGCCTTCTCACAGGTGGAGACAACTCAGCTCATTGACATCCACATTTACAAAGACAATATAATATCTCCTTAACCCTAATCTTATATTTAGCTGATTTGACACAACTGTACTGGAATAAGGCCACTGGGTACTGGGCTGGGTTAAGGTAACTCTGTGTTACCTGAAATAGCTACTGGTGTTAATGGTTGGAAAAATGGTGGATATTGAGACAGCACCATAGAAAGTAACTAGGCAGTCCCAGCACAAATATGTATAACACACAAAAACAACTTTTTTTTTTAACAAGACCTAGTATTCTTTTTTTAGATCTAGATAATCATTAACGCGGTCTATCTATGCTGTACTGGAAACAAGTATTGTTCAGGTAACTTATTGCAACCAAAAGAATTTACCAGTGCCCAGCCCTTTTATACTTGACCAATGCTTACCCTTAATAATCAGTCTGACTGTGGAAGACACTGAGCTATCGTTCTCTTCACACAAGTGTAATTGCCTTGGTCTTCTACGTTCACTGTGAGGAACTCCAGGTAGGACTTCTCTGTTTGAGAGTCCAGCTGCACACAGTCTTTGACCATGTCAGCTGCACAGATGGACCCAGAGCGCACTGCAGTCGAAAAAAAGGAAACTGGTCTCCGGCAAACAGCACCTGCTCTGTCACATGTCCAGGGTCCACACAGCTCTGGGCTGAAAAAGAAGAGAGAAAACTGTGTGATAGCTGTTGTGGAAATGATTCAGCATGTTGTAAACACAGTGGTTGCATCACCATGGTGACACAGATAGAGCTATTCACAAAAGATGTCAAGGGCTTCAAGTTGAAAGAGTCTAAGGTAATGGAATACTTTTTTATTTTTTATTTTTTTGTAAATATATTTCAGTTGGATATTAACAATGCCTTTTTGTTTTATATTGCATACAAATGTGTTGGATATTAACAATACATATTGCATGTTTTATAGTGTCTTGGCACATATACATCAGCTGTATATGATGCCTGTGCTAATTGAGAAAATTATTCTTTCTTACAAAAAAAAAGATAGGCAAGATAAATAATAAGATAAAAATAAGGTAAGTAAATAAACACATGAACTCAGGGAAGAAGTTGTGTCACATCTGCACATGCATTAGGCCTTTATGTAAATGCACTTCCTCATTCTGGTCAACCTATTTTGCATAAGGCTAGTGGGTCCAGACACTTCTATGGCTAAAATCAAGCGGAAATGTTCTAATAAAATACACAAAAAGTCTAGTAGTAAATGAGTGTTCCATTGTAGAAAAAGATTCAGTTGCAGGCATCCGGACACGGTTTTTAGAAAAACTAGACGTTTCACTCTCATCCAAGAGTCATTCTCAATCTGCGGATCGAGTCTGGGAACTCAGATATTTATAAACTCAGAAGGCCTACTCAGAATAGAATAAATATCTGAGTTGCCTGCAACGGAATCTTTTTCCCCAATCTAGTAGGTAATACAAGAAAATGCATCATACTACTATTACTACAATAATAATATAATAATAATAATAATAATAATAATAATAATAATAATAATAATAATAATAATAATAATAATAAAATAATAATAATATAATAATAATATAATAATAAAATATAATAATAATAATATAAATTAATAATGACTCTTAAAGTCATTCTAGTAATGAGACTCGTTCTTCAAGTTTTGCGCGTATGACCAAAACCAACAACCGGCCGAACCTGCTGCGCATGGCACCATAACGCAGCCTTACACCAGTGTCTGTGTCCACTCTTTCATTAGTCTTTTTTTCTCTCAAACTGAAGGCAGCAGACCTGGTCTAAAGTCTGAACTGGTTACAAGCAACAGCATGTGACTGCGTGACAGATGTGTGACTGCACGCGCGAGCCGTATGAGAGCGACTAATATTTACCAGGTAAGTTGCATCCCAGAGTCCATTTCTGATGCTTACCAATGTACATAAACGGTAAGAATTTAAGAAGTAGGCGAATTATAATTGACCATTAATCTATGATCAACTTGTTTCAGGCCATTGCCCTACAATCAAATAAATGAACTGATCTCTTACCGACTACCATGGAGGACGGAATAAACCGGCGCACAGCAAAAGGAAGACGGCTGACCTGAAAGCCATATGCCTCCTTGGTCTTCTCTGGTGAAAGTTGAACGTAGTTAAAGCATCCTTTTCTAGTTATAACGAGTTAACGAAGCCTAAATGATACACTGTGCGTGACCAGGCGACAACTACAAGGACGCCAGCCTCCAGTTACATAAACTTACCTGAAAAGCACTGAAACTTAACAACCTATTGGCTCTGAGTGATCACGTGACATACGCGTCAGCTTTCACCTGTTTAGAGGAAGTTATGAATTAAGAGAAAGTGCAACTTTACTAAATTTATCTCATTTCTGGATCATTTGGATGTCTAAAAATATTGTCCAGTACATTTATTTTGATTGACAACGCTCCGTTTTTAATTATTTTTTTATCTTGCAATCTTTATATATATATATTATATTATATATATTTGTATTGCATTGTGATTGAACATATATGTATTATATTGTAAGATATTAGTACGATACTTTGTACTTTTGTAATTTGTTCATTTAATAATAATAAAAGAAGAAAAAAATAAGAAATTTTGACTCTATGAAGGCTATTTTAAGTGGCAATTTCTCATTTCTTCACTTCTTCCTTAGTAAAAAAATATATATTATTTGTTATTTTGAGTGCTTAAAATACACAACACATGGCAAAGAATCTCAATATAAAACTTTACATTTATAAGGACAGAAAAGTTGGCTATGTTTAATCAATACATTCTTTAAATAATAAAAACAAAACAAAAAATAAACTAGAATTTGTTTACAATACCTTAGATGTGCAGTAATGACAGCATAACAAATGAGGCAGTAACACTTACACTAATATACTTACAGAGATGCAGATGCAAGGAGCACTATCAGAGGAAGGCTATCTGCACAACATAATCTATAATAAAGAGTTTTGGACATTGGCCAACAGTAATGACAGCGTATCACAGCGTTTGAACAAAGTAAGGCAGCATTGTAACAACTTAACAGTGCAAGTGTAGTATAAAAATGTAGACCTTCGAAAAATACACAACGGAGTATAGAGATTCAGCAGTATACAATCATTGCATCCTTGTATATAAGCTTATTCTCAAAAAGGCCAGTTCCCCGTGTTCAAATCTGTCACTGTGCACAGTTTAAGTGTGTCTCTTGAGTGTTTCACATTGTCCATTGGCCTGTGTTTAACATCAGGTTGTAAGCCAGGACTCTGTGAACACTTCACAGCGCAACCATGCATTTTGCATTTACTGAGTGTGTCAGCACATTGTTATGCACAAGGCAAAAGAGGGCCATAAATGCTGTTACTCTTCAAACGACCTGAAAGATATGCATGAAATGAAATAAATTATTATAGAATAACCAATAACAGTGTACTTTATCAGATATTTGAGACTTACTTGAGTTCCTCTTTAAGCCGGTTGAGTTTATCAAACAGTTTGTCATTTTTGACTTCCATAGGAGCGCTCGGAATGAACCAGGCTGCGATGAATTTACAGATGACAAGTACATGCTGCAAAGACACAAGACAATGTAAAGAATGTGACATGAGTAAGCGACACAGTCAATTGTGTGCGGGATCAGGTTTGAACATAAAAATATAATAAAAAAATATATATATCTGCTTACCTCAAATAAAATGACAAATGCAAACCGCACCGCTAAAATTAACCAGAACTGTGGGGTCAGACTGTAGTCCTCAGCGCTACGATAGTCTTTATAGCTATAATAAAAGAGACCGACATTTTAGCATAGATTCTTAGCATAGAAGATTCTTCATTACAACAAATACAAGTAACTATTCCAAATTAACTTGAAAGTGATTTCTTCCCCATTCAATGTGTTTAGTGAGTAACGTTAAAGAAGCAGACAAAGACATACTGTACCTGCAGAATGAGACATTCATCCCACTAGGGGTCACCATTTGACTTGCTGAGAATTCATTATGTGTGTCCTGGTCATTCATGTATGCTATAGAAAGGGTGTTGTTGATGTATCCCTCCATACACCTGCAAAAAGATTGATGTGGAAGCTGAACAAATGCTCATGCTTATTCGAGTGATCAAAAGGAAACACCGTTTACTCAGTATCTGTTGCCGTTCCGTTGGCACAGGGACCGTAGATGTAACGGTAGACGAGTCGAGGTATGAAGTCTGACGACACTCCAATGACCAGTCCATTTGCAATAACAGCTAAAACGCCAATAGCTTCCAAGACATCTATCCATACGCCTGACGGTAAACAGCAAGCAAAGAAAAAAGTAAAAATGTATCACAATTTCGTGATTCTAAAACTCATATCAAATATTTGTTCGATTGAAAGTATCATAATATGTTAATACATGTTAATTAGCCTTGTAATTTAAGACAAACTTCCATCAATACTTCAAACAAGGGTCATACGGAAAGAGGTGTGGTGTTTGGTGTTTCTCTCACCTATATCGTTGGTTTTCTTTGGGACAAGTCTTCTCTCCAGAGTAACCATCTTAATAGCATCCAAGCGAATCTCAATGATGTTATTAAGGAGTGCAAGTAGAGGGGCAAGAGGAAACGCAGCCACAAAAATTGTGGTGAAGCTGAATTGGATCACTGAAAGAGGACAGTCACAATTGTAAGACACTTCATTATGTTAGTAAAGGTACTATTTTGCATAGCCCTATTTTCTGTTTGCATACCCATTTCCAGAAACTCATTGAAGAGGCTGAACGAGTCAACATCATTGAGGCGGTAGTTACTGAGCCAGTCTCGGAGCTTGCAGCTATCACACAGTTCAGAACAAGAGTCCATGGTTGCATCTTTGTGATAACAGTGGCCACATTTCCTCTGCAGCTTCTTTGTCCTTCTTCTTTTCAACCAGCGTGAAAACAACCTGAGGTCAACCAAAAAATATCAAAGCACTTATCGCCATAATTAAGTAAAACGGTTATAAATATATGAGACTTACGGGCCGGTGAACTCAAATATATTGCTAATGGTTTGCTTCAGTACCATTATAAATGCCATTTGGATGAACAAGTCAGTCAGACATCCACTGGGGTGACACTGCAAACGGGGAGAAATATTCAAAAACGCAGCCCTACTACCAGAAAGCCATGACTTATTGCATTATTTTGTGTTTAGTCACCTCTTCTAGTCTCCATCTTCCTACTATGCGCACATAACCACCAGGATGACCATTTATTCTGGCAATGAACAGATTTGATAGTTGTGAGAAAGAATTATAGGCCAGTAAACAGTATCTAAACAGAAAGTGTGTGCGAAATCCCCACCTCCCAAGAAAAAATGCCACATAAAAGAGTGAGGAGAAATAGGTGAAGAACTGGAAGGTGAACATCTTGATGGTGAAGCTTCTTTCAGTTTCCGCAAATGATCTGGTTTTCTCTGTAAAATAGAGTGCCATTTTCATAATTCATCCAGCAGATGGCGGCATGAAACATTATTCAATATGTTGATCAGATGTTTTCAAATAGTGGTGCCAGAAAGTAACTAGCACAATTAGTACTTTTGTGTATACCCAACAGAAAAAGCAACAAAAAATAATAAACTTATTTAGTCGTTTTTGAGGTAATCTTGTCAATTCATGTTCATCTTCATGCAAGCATCTAAACTGTTTAATAAGATATCTGTAAAACTAACATACCCAATTCACACAGCTTCATGGCTACAATCCTGTTTACCTGAAATAGAGAAATAGAAAACACATTTTTAAAACATTTATTTTATTAACAATGCTTTATAATATTTAAAGTCTTGTATACCCTTGTCATGACGATAATGATGACATAATGAAAAAAAGCCCCCAACATCATGGCCCCGCTGTTGGAGTGTGTGCTCAGAAACTCCCATGATCCTTCAGCCAAAAGCACAGCTGCGATAACTCGAAAAACCACTAAGGCGTGTGTTAGACCAATGATCACCAGAATCTGAGCAAAATAAATACACGTTTTCATTACATGCAACTAATTACTGCCTTAGTTTTCAAAAGGGAATCATCTGATGGTATGTCACCCACCATAATTGTCACGCAGATTAAAACCAATGTACTTCGCAGGTAGGAGTGTTTGTACTTTCGGGGCTCACAATTAACATTGTTCACAATTTGCAGAATCAGTTCCTCCTACAATGAATTTACAAAACTGTGTAAATAAATTACAAAGCAAGATTAATAAAAGTAAAATTGCACATAAAGTGGTCACACCTCTTCTTCGGACCAGTCTGAAACTTTCCATTCACAGACATAAGATGCACGATGTCTCTTCCAAAATTCAAGAAACATAGTTGCTGTAAAGCGTAGCAGGAACAATTTTAATTCTTTCACTTGTAACCTTTTGATCACTCAACATAGCCTTTTTGTTGTTACGCCAGCCTGATGATTAAATGTAGTGGATTATCCCCATGATAAAGCATAACTAAACCAACAAATAGACAGTCAATATATAAAAGGTCATATTTACAGAAATATCACTGTTCTTTGTCCAATGGGTATGCATCAGTTGGAGCTGAGATCAAACCGCCAACCTGTGAGTCAGTGGCTCTGACTTCTAATCATGATAGTATGTACATTTCCTCTGAAAATAGTACAAAATATGTGTGCCGGTATTTAAAATACAATCTGAGGTTTACTGGACCTCCACTAACAGATGGCCCGTGATGTGACGTGAATAGTCATCAAAAAGTTGTCTCAGTGAAGTGGCATTGGCTGGGTGCTATTACACCCAGGCGTATTATAACAGAAGGCCAAAGTGTTATATCACCAGAAAAGAATTAAAAACTCACCCCAAATTGCCATGAACATTGCAAAGAACACAGTGCCATTATTGTCAAACAGGAGAGTCACCTGAAAAAGAGTGAGAGTTAAGAGTCAAGTTAGTTACCATTTTGTATTGATTAGTTCTATTTTTATTGAACAATCAATATTCTTTGATTTAATTAAAACTATTGTTGTTTCTGATAACCTTAAATTGATCAAATAAACACATACTGAATAACAAAAACAGACACTAAAGCAGTCTTAAACCAAAACTAAACTAAATACTGTGGCTCCACACAAAGGCTAACCCATCACTCGACTGATACACAGGCCTATAATGAATAACCCAGGACTTTATAATGCCCCTTTAATACAAAGGACATTAAAAATATGTGACCAGTTTGAAATGAAAACCAGAGTATGAGTTACATCTGTACAAAGTGGTTAGTTATTGCCTCTGTAGTAGTAATGTATCTGCAGTGGCAAAAGAATAAGTGTATAATAACATTAGTATACTAAGTAGTGGTTGTAGTAGTCATTCATAGTAATACAGATAACTATATATTTACTATAACTATTTCTTTACTGATGTTTTTTAAATTAACTAATGCAAACTAAACTAAGTACTTCTGAATTGGACTACCAGTACTTCTTTCATCACTGTAAAAAGGTACATACCTTGGCATAAGTGCAGGTTTCAGAGAGCATCCACACTTTGCATCTTTTGTCACAAAGTGGACACATTACTGTGTCTGACTCACACACTTCCTTTCTACAAAAGAGGAATATGTTACAATAAAACATTCCCAAAGGTGTACTCATTGATGGTGCCACAATTTCTTACATTAGGGGTGAACTGTTGAAGAAGGCCAGGCCACAGAGAAACACAATGAGCCCGATAACAGCAGGTGGGATGAGCAAATATGTGTACCAGCCCAGCCACAGGTAGTACAGGGCCACTTTCTCCCCAAAGTAGTTTCTAAAACACACATAACATAAATAAAGACAAAGGCATGATAATCCCACTATCACTGGTTGTAGCTCTCCGTCATTAGACATGGGCCAATGTATTGTTTTTGTTTCACACATTGAGCTTTATTGGTTCAAGTTGAGAAATTTGTGTCTAAACAATTAAAACATGTGCGTATAAATCATGCATGGTATATCATTTATCAGTGTAAGTGACTGTATTTGTCATTTATCAAAACTGCCAAATGGAGGTGTGAATAAACCCTTGTTTATGTTAGTTTCAAATAAACATTGCACATCACAACTGAGACAAGCATCATTTTAAGAGCAATCCTAAGCAATGATAGCAAAAGGTTATGAGTAGGTGTTCAAATATTGGCTGCTGTCAATACTTGAGAGTGCTTCACAGTGTCATAATTTGAAAGAATTATTGTCACAGTAACGACCATTGTAGTGAAAAACATAATAACTGGGTAGTGCATTGCAGTGCGGACCTGACGGCAGTTATGGGTTGCCCTTGGAGACAGGCTGTCCATCGAGCCCAGCTTTCCTTCAGCTCCCTTTGTTTCTTTTTCTGATACAAAAACACAAATCACCCACATAATTTATAGAGCTGGAATACTAATCCTTTGCAATAGTGAATAAAGAACCGAAACATATATAACGATATTCAGAGAGCCAAGTTTCACACAATTATGCAGGCAATATTAGTAACATCTTAATGCTGGGTGTAATAACATATTGTCACAGTCAAGGGTACTCTATTTGTAACTTTTGTAGCTAGTTTTTACCTCATGTAAACAGAATTTGGCCTCAAAAACCTTCATCCTCATCAAATCTCGTATGCCTTCTGGAGAAAATGAAACATAAAGTTACATCTTAGTTTGTAAAGTGAGAATTCACATTGTGTCTGAGTGGTCTCACCTCCAGTGTGAGGCAGTTCAGTGTGATTTAGGATGAAATAGACAATCCTTATCCTGAAAAATAAAATATATCACTTCAGTTGAGCGTAATTTTAAAATAAAAGTAATTGAACATATTAGGTGACACTGTTTACCTGGTGCTAAGGGGCACATTGTTTTGGTCATAGCTCCAGTTACAGGCATCAGACACTTTCAGTAGATACCTGTACCTCTCAAAAATCTCTTTAGGTGCTTGAATCCCATAAAAGACCAGTTCCTCGTCAATAATTTTCTAGCAAACGAGAACCATCAGCACAACAAGATCTTTGCGTCATCCTTCACTCGTTCATCTTGACACAATACTCACTGTAACTTTGAGATTCTTCTTCTTCAGCTCTTCAATAAATCTTGTCTGTTTCTTGTAGGCGTGTGCCTCTTGGTTTTCCAATGTTTTGGCAACCAACACATAGTCATATGAGAGCGGAGTGTGCTTTGAAAAGAAATACATGAGGCCTTTATTGCATGTGTTTACTGTGTGGGCTTGTGAAATCAAATGAATGAATTAACACATCATACCACGGGAGGAAATGTCTGATCGCTGCCATTCTCTTTCACGACTCCCATCAACTCCAGGAATTCAATGCTGGGCTTTAAAACATAAAATCATACACGGTTAGGATTCATTCAATATTTGCTTGAACATACTTGTCATTCATTTAGGAGGTGTGCCACAGTCAGAAGCCTTACTGCACCTGACTCACAGAGGACTGTCATCAGGGGAAAAAAAGAAAAGAAAAAAAGGCTAACCCAAAACTGACTGTACAACATGGCATGAGCTCTCTGCCACTCCAAATAAGACAAGGCTCTATCATAGGCGTGGTGCTGACTATGAAACAATGTGAAATACAGGTGGGTAAAATGTTTAAAATGGGGATCCTGTGTGACAATTCTGTGGGCTAGCTCTGTTCTGACATAAGGACAGCATACAGTCAGTATTCCAGTAGCTAGCCTGGGAGCATAAATGATTGCCTTTTTGAAGTAGAACGTCTGAATAGTTGCACATACCTGTCGCCTGTGGCTCTGATGCATGATGCTTAAGCGCTGAATGCAGATACGATCTCTCAATTCACTGCCAACGCCGCCACGGTCCAGTCATGAGGGCTACCAGAAACACATAGCCCATAGCCTGGAAAACGAGACAAATCAGCTTCCGCACTTCTCCCGGGAACAGACGCATTGTTGTTTTTCAGGCCGAGGAATGTAAAAGCCACTCTACCTGTTGCTGCTGTCTGATTTACAACATGGCACGACGCGCGCACTGCCACCTCTCCATAATGAGCTGTCAATGTCAACAGTTCACTGCGCAAAATGTACACGAAAACTGCGATCTGTTTTCTTTTTCTGTGAGTTGAAAGACCCCGTAAGACCCTCGCTATTGTGTTGTCAGGTGATGACAACACGTTACGCTCGCTCACTCCGAAAGGATGCGAGTTGCACTGTCTCGCCGCTAGATGGCAGAAAACGCACTGTCTGTGGCCGATGGGGAGTGTGACTTCAGATCTTCCCACACAGAGCGCAGTGGTGACATTTACCATGAGAGTGAGTCATGAGAACTGCTGCTCCTGAAACATCTCCATCTTCAAGTCTGATAAGACGCACTTTTTGATGCTTTTAAATAACAAGACAACTAAAAGAGTTTAATCACGGAGCTTAGCTTTAAATGTAAATTGAGGTTATTGAGAAGTACGCCCATCTAGCCCTCAGAATGCCCCAGCAGGTCTTTATAGTGCCAGCTCTCACAGTTTGCCCCTTAGGTTTTCATGAATTATGTTTTTATTATGGTTTTGAAGGATCTGTTTGCAAATGACAATCAAAACCAGAAAAAAACATGAATTCGTTATAATTTCGTTATATATTAGAGCCAAACAAGAGAGTTTCTGACCCCCACTACAGCTGTTGAAAAAACTGTGGACCCTGGCAAAATGAACTGATGACAAATAAGAGGGCCCTGTAGAGCAAACTTACAAATGTTACATATATTTTACTTATAGCCTATCTTACATTTGTTTTCTTTAGTATATTTCCAAATACATCTATTCCAAAGTAAGTACACACATGACCTCCTGTGTGGTACCAGTGCCCAAGACACCGCGCGCCAAAGACCTCAACAGCTTCAGGCCAATGGCTCTCACATCCCATCTGATGAAGACACTGGAGCTGCTGGTTCTGGACCATCTCCGCTCCACCGTGAGCTCAGCCATGGAACCGCTGCAGTTTGCGTACCGGCCTGGAATCGGAGTGGAGGACGCCGTCATCTCCCTGCTGCACCGCTCTCTCTCTCACCTGGAGAATCTTCTCCAGCACCATCCAGCCGCTGCTCCTGAGGGACAAGCTGGAGACGGCTGGTGTGGACAACACCAGCCGTCCCCAGTTTACAACCGTCCCCAGTTTGTGAGAGCCCGAGACTGTGTGTCTGACACTCGGACCTGCAGTGTGGGGGCGCCCCAGGGCACCGTCCTCGCGCCCTTTCTCTTCACCCTCTACACTGCAGACCTCAGACACGACACGGACAGCTGTGTCCGCAGAAGTTCGATGATGACTCTACCATATCAAACTCATCACGGGCGACGACGATGCAGAGTACAGAGGACTTGCGAAGGACTTTGTGGACTGGTGTCAGGGAACCACTCCTATCCTCATCAACGCGGGGAAGACCAAGGAGATGGTGGTGGACTTCCGCAGACGCCACTCTGCTGCCCCCTCACCAGTGAACATCCAGGGAAGGGACATTGAGAGAGTGGACTCCTACAAGTACCTGGGTGTTCATCTGAACCACAAACTGGACTGGACTCATCACACAGACAGGAAGAGCCAGAGTCGGCTCTACCTCCTGAGGAGACTCTACGACTCGTTGGTGGCATCAGCCCTCCTGTACGGTGTGGTCTGCAGGACCAGCAGCATCAAAGAGAGGGAGAGTAAGAAGCTGTAAGATGACAAAGTCATCAAGAAGTCCAGCTCCGTCCTGGGCTGTGCTCGTGACTCGATGCTGGAGGTGGGGGACAGAAGGGTCCTGGCTAAACTCACGTCTATGCTGGACCATGAGTCTCGCCCCCTGCAGGACGCTCTGTTCACTCTGGAGAGCAGCTTCAGTGACAGACTGATCCACCCTCGCTGTGTGAAGGAGAGGTTTCGCAGGTCTTTCCTTCCTGCTGCTGTGAGACTCAAACACTGTTAGCCCTAAACGTGTCATTCAGCTTTCATAATCATGTGCAACACTGTGACATAATGTCAATCATCCAAGTGCAATATTTTTCTGTCCATATAACAGTTGTAAATAAGAGTGTTTTTATTATTATTATCATTACTGAAATTATAAGAGTTTTTTTGTTGGTTTTTTTCTAAGTTATCTGTTTTTATTATTATCATACTGTGCCTAATCTGTTTTCTGTACCCTTTGTTGCAACAATTGAATTTGCCCATTGTGGGACAAATAAAGGCGATCTTATCTTATCATATTTACATTTTGACAGTCCATAAATTGTTCAGTGTTTGTATAAAAAGGGGAAATAAGTCACAAATTCCCATACTCCTGGAAGATGGAAGGAAGGTAATGTCCAAGGGAGTATACCACAAACCATGCAGCCCATTATTTTCATTAATATTGCATAACTATATTGATTGTTTTTCCCCCACAGCCTCCTGAGAAGCAATATGCTATTAATGATTAATGACAGGTTCATTTGCCACAATGCAAATTTTGGTTTAAAAAGAAAACACACTTTTTGAATTACTACTTGCCTATAGGCCTGCTAACATCGGACCATGGATCGTCCTTGCCTACTCTTTCAAGTTAGGGAGCTTGTTAGAAAAAAAAACTGTGGCTAGTTGCTTCCATACGGTCAAACTTATCTTTTACCTTACATTTGAATAAGACAAACTAACATGTATGATGGGTGGCCTGCTCTGCCTTGTTATTAAGGCTGGTTTTCACTATTGGTCCACTAAACTCTGAGGAGAGCAGTGCACACCCAAGAGGAGCCACATGTTACAGAGGCAGTCCATCTGTGATCCAAGAAAATGTGGTCCCCAAATAAGCGGCTGTATTTCTGTACACCGGCACACCCCACATCACATAATTACAGTATATGTTAGCCACTTTAAAGCTAACACAGAGAAGAGACACTGCTCCTAAATTTGCCCTGTGCAGACTAGAGACGAGGAGGCGGGAGGGTCAGATCAACCCTTTAACTATCTCATGTGTCCTGTTGGGTTAGATTAACAGTGGCTGAAAAGGTGCCATACCCCTGTGATGCTGAGGAAAAGATAAAACTGCTTTGTTGCTATGCAGATTTTTACCATAGGTCCACTTTTGTATGTTATAGCTAGTACAAAGAGTCCTTTTCTGGAATAACATGTATTGTCTCATGGCACAACCCATTGATTTCATACAATATAATTAAATTAATATGTTCTTGTCTGGTAAGCCTAAATCTACATTATGAACAAAGTGCTTCTCCAAAGTGGCTTTTCCATTAAAGGTGTATAGCTTTCCAGGTGTGGGGTCATGCTTGTCTCCATGGAGATGTTATTGCTTTGCCTTGAACGTTCCACAATATGGCTTTAAACATATATAGCTTGTATCACATTTGGTTTTTGTTATTCAAAATTCTATAAAAAGTGCATTCTTACAGTGACATGCCGGTGGAAGATCTTTCACCAGAAAAGTTACATAGTGCATCTTTAAAAGTTTGTGGCATTTAGAAAAAAAATTAAATAATAATACTATGTGCAACCCTCTTTCATGTTCCTACATTAACTACAATACAGCACAATCTTCTTCTTGATCATAATAATTAACTTGAAATGAGTGAAATCTTAAAAGACTTTACAAAACAAAACTGTGCACAGTTCCATTGCTTGTTAGCCTCTTTCCCAGTTGAGCACAATTATAGGCTACAGAACATGGTGGTGATGTTGCGCACTAGACTGCATATTTTGGGCGCACACTTCAGACCTCGCTCTTGTCGCTCTGGGCTTGGATTGGCTCAGATTGGCTCAGATTGGCTCGTGGCGCAGAGCCACTCCCTCTGAACTCCTCTGGACCTGGACCCATGCGCCACCGAGCGGGCAGAGGAGAGCGCTGGCACGCCGGGAGTGGAGCGGTCTGTTTGTCTGTCTGAAGCAACCAACCGGGGAGTTTACCGAGGCCTGGGCGACTTTACACGGGATCTGCTGCTGTCAGGAGGAAAGCGGGTCCGGGGTTTATATGAAGACCACCAGACACCGCGTGCAGCATGCATCGAGTCACCGGGAAACGAGGAGGGGACGGTCTGATTGAGATGAGCCCAACTGACTCCTTTAATGGTGGGCAAATACCTTTATACGTCACTCTTTTTCACTTGGATTACTTAGGTTTCAGGGATAAATCAAATGTAAATCAATAGATCAGAAGTTGACATCGTGAAGTCTGTTGCTTAATTCCTGACCTTAACATAATTAAACTAAATCATGTTTTAGGTAGCATCATGTTACTCAAGTGGAGTACCTTGGTCTTACAGACTTCATTATACTCCCTCAAAAACTCTGGACCAATGTAAACAGTGAAAACCTTGGCTGCATCTATAAATAGCCTTGGTGTCTACTCTGCCTGGACAGATTGCTGAAAAGATTGCTCCAACAACGGGCACATTTTCTATAAGTAACCAAGTAAATGTAAAAGTTGGTTGGCTATTCTGTCCTATAAAGTCTTTCCATGTTACAGTTTACCCCTCTACGTCTGAATATGTTTATTTTGTGACGGCCTAGTTCAACAGCAGCTGGCCTGTTGACTGGAAACACTTGGTCATAGACAGACAGCCACTAAGCTCACCGCCAGCACAAACCCCAAATCCACAGTTTTACCAACATCTCACCTCAAAACAAATCGCTAGACTTTCTACTGGTACTTTTGGCCATTTATGGACTTGAATAGAGGCTGAATCACATTGCATTATCTTTGCTGACTCACGGAAATTATTGACCTAGTGCTTTTCGAGAGAATCATATTATAGACCATCAACTGTAAAATGATGAGGAGTACTAAAACTGCAGGATGAGTTCTGTGTATCTTTTCCATCTTAGCTACATTTTTAATGAATCTACTGTAGATCAAGGTAAACATGGATACAGGCTATTAACAATTAAGACTGTTCTGACTCAAAGGGAGTCAAACTTGTCAGGTGTGTCTATTAAAATAGCCAAAAAAATAAATAAATTACAATTGCACATCTACAAAGTTCTTCTGTTGTAGTCCAAAACGTCTAAAGCGAAAAAACATCTTTTGCGTTTCCGAATTAATTTTGAAGCTATCAGTTTTCACTTCCAGCTGTAATGTGTGTGTGTGTGTGTGTGTGTGTGTGTGTGCGTGCATGTGTGTGTGTATCAAGCTACTGACTGCTGACTTTTTTCACCTTCCTGTTTGAAAGTTCATGGAAGTGAAACTTCTACATAAACCAATCCAGCACATTTTTTTGAAGCTTGTTTGGCTACAGCTTAATCTAAAAAAAAAAAAAATGCTTGGCTTTGTGGCATTTCTGTGATCAGCTGCTCTCAGCTGAACAAAGCTGTTACTGTGGAGGATACTTGAGGTGGGAAAACACAGTAGCTAATGCTAGTGCCTCCATACTGTGGCCAACTGTGCAGAAATATGCTCAGTTCCATGAGATTACGTGGATTACCATGTGGATTTGAACTAAACTAAAACAAAGTTATTTATACTGAAAACAGTCATATCAATATTGAGTTAATAACTTTTGCTTATTCCCATCATTCATAACCATAATCTTAGTTTCATTTCATTTATCCGTCCTATGAGCTAACTAGAATTATATATATTGAAGTTGACAAAATATTATCAATAAAACAATTCAATAAAATTGAATTTAAGGTCTGTAGTTTAGACCCAAACTTTTGAGGTCAAGACCCCCTAAATAACTTTGCAACTGGCTTGCGACCCCTACAGTCAAATTAAATTGATGCCAGTAATAATTTAAACAGGAAAAAGGCTTAATACTGTTTATTTGAATTGTTAATTGTATTATTGGACCTAATTTTTCCCAAATCATACTGTTTTCAGCATGTATCGCAAATCTAATGGACTCAATACCTGTCAGAAAAAAATTGCCATTAAATTGTTTTCCTCACAATCACTATCACAAACTAGGGCTGGTTTGTGATGTGTGAAGCGATACATGGGTGTGTTACTGTATAATATTCTGACCTACTGGTTCTCATAGTCTATTACAGGGCAGCTGTGGCTCAGAGGTCAGTGTAAGTAAGTACTCACATGTTTGACTCAGACTAAATTTAACATTACAGGCACCATCAATTATCTTCTGTTTTAAACTTAGCTCTTAACTTGTCTATATTTAAGTGATTGCACAGACAAAAAGTGAAAGAGTTTACTTCAGTTTAGAGAGCTTATCTTGTCCTTGTTACGCCCTGTCATTTGTTTATGTAAATGTTTTTCTTAGAACCTCTTATTTGAAAGCCAATGGTTCAAGTTTACAAGATAATGTTGAATCACAGCAAAATAAAATTAACTAAACAGTATGTTATTGTGTATGCGTTAGTCCAGTAGCGAGTGTGCCGCAGAAAGCAGCACAGATGTAGAGCACAGAGTTGACAGTCTATCACTGCACCATCAGAAACTCCCCTTCCTGTAGCTGCCTATTTTCCAAGTGACGACCTCTTGTTGTTTTGGATGTAATCAACTTTACTCTCATGTTTATCTCATTGATGTTCCGCAGATGATGGGAATGGCTACCCACAGCATTCAAGTGCAGACAACGGCTCATTTCAGCATGACAGAGCAGAGGTAATTGTCACAAATCACAAAATTATTATTAAAATATTCATTATTCATATGATTTTTATGTGTATATTCAGAATTTTTATTCCTACTTTCTTTACAATTTAACATTTTAGTTTGCAGGTATGAGCCATTTCTCATATAATCATCTTTCATTATAGTTATCCTGAATGACCAAAATGTTTGTTTTTATTGGATGAGCTGAATTTGCCTAAAGTAGGTGCTTCCTTTTCACAGAAGCCTCAGTGAGCAGCGCATGTCATAAACTTATGTTACTGATTACCCAAAATAAACCGATGAGGACTATCATTACCAACCATCTAATAATGCCAGGAGTCTGTCCAATATAATTCAAATTATTTTTAAACCATCACTGCCTTGCCTTTTACAAACTGACTCAGATGCTTTTTTCCCCTCAAACAGCCACCACTGGTTCCCTTTAACCTTTGGGGGGTTGCAGCACACTTCTTACTTCTTTTAGTAAAGAAATGATAAAGTTGTGTTTATCTTTGCGCCACTATTTTTTTTAAAACATTGGTAATGGCGATTATTTTTTTTATTTTTTATTTTCATTTTGATGCAGAAGTGTGCTGGACACTCCATAATGTGATTATTCCTTAAAACACACCAGGTGGTAATACCTCAAGGCACACTAATGTTCCCTGGCAAGTTGAAAATGACAAATAACACTAAATAACAAAGGGATTTTCACTTCACGTGTTTATGGTCATTAAGTTATAGAGGGTCCTTTATTTCCTCATTTCTAATAATGCTTGCCCTTAAATGTGAACGTTTAAAAAAGTCTTGCAGTAACGTAAAGCTACTCTTGCTTTCTCCACATCAAGTTTTCTTTACCTCCTGAAGTATTTGTTGACACGTGTGAGTCTCTGAGTGGCAGCCTGGCGTCATTGGCCTCCTCTGACCACAGCAACAGCCCACAGCGCGACAACCCAGCCTTAGACCGTATCAGTACTTTAACTGGGGTAAGGGGCCGGCGGACGACACCGGAGCATTCCATTGTGTCACTATGTGTGTTTGACTTGCTAAGCAGAGGAGTGGTTTGTGGTTGTGTACAGTAGTAGAATAGAAAACTAATTTGGGCATGATAATTTCACCTCGTAGGCATACTCTTTAATTGATTTATTATAGTTCTTGCCTTGGTGTTACTGTCCCCTCATTGTCCGCTCGGTTCCTCCACAGCTCTCGAGAAAGCGTGCCCTGTTCCTGAAGTTTCGTTCCCGGGTATGGCATGGTAAAATAGCCTTGTTTTGATGCATCCTGTAGTGTATGCGGTCAGTTTGCTTTTTAGTCAGTTTTCTTGTTCGATGTTTCACTACAATTATCAAACATCCAGACAAAATGTACGTGACGCATCCTTAAATGCAAAAGGCCCTCGTGCCTGCTGTGTTCACACCTGTGATTAGTCTCTGCTTGAACACATGGAAAATGTTTGTCTGGATTTGCAAAGCACAATTAGAAGGTTAACACTTGTGTAAGGACTTTGAAATTAATTAATGATGCATTTAACATCTTCCCAGTAATTTCTGCATTAGTTTTAGTAGTCCACACAAAAATGTCTTTGTGTTTTATAGTTTTGTATATCAACAAATGTGGTCAGTAATAATATTTTATTGTTGCTTCTATTCAATTGAAAATAAAATTGAGTAATACAAATATAATGTAGGGGGGGTTATTTCACGATTCTGCGCCCTCCTTGCTAAAAGAAGATGTTGAAACACCCGGTAGTTATAGGTCAGTAAATGTATAGTGCCTGATTCCCAGAGCTGCATGGGGCTGGTCACCGCACATGCACTGAATCCATACGACGGATCTGTAATTATAGTAAATTAGAGACTTTCATTTGAAGCTCAAGCACCCACCCTACTCCCACCAACATGAACAATGAAATAAGAGGTTAAACACACTTTGTATTTACTTATTTGGTAGCTGATGGATGATGTAAGCATGTTTTGCATTTTGATTTTGTGTTGATGTTTGTTGTCCAATCCAAATACCTTTAAACTTCAACTAGCTGACGTGGTTAAGTCATGCCGTCATTCTTATCAAAATATCTCATTATTTTTTTGACTCCCCTGCCTTTTGAAATGAGAGGTTTTAATTCAATCCGGATCCACATTTTTCTTTCTGGTACCATCTATTTATTGCATTAGTGAGTTAACTGGAGGAAGCTGCTCTCTTTGTAGATCATGTCATTTGTATGGATAGGTTTACTGTGATGATTTCGCTTCAGACAAATTCAGTGGACTGGACTGGACTGGACTGGACTGGTGCATCCTTGTAAGACAAATCTTAGCACAGAGTAGCAGAGGCGGGGCTTGTGAGACAGGCACTTTAGCGCTGCATCCGGTCATTCTGCTGGTGCATCATTACTTTTAAAAGGGCATGGCAATGGAGGTAAAGTGCTCATGTTTCCTATGCTGTTGAATTAGCTATTTCTACCAGGACTACAAAATTGTGCTTGTTGGTGTGGGATTTGTAGTCTCTTTCAGTTGAAACAATGGCGCAGGCTTCTGTGGGCAGCTAATGCATTGGAGTACTGTGACTTTAACGAAAGGAAAGGAGTATTTTTAGTGTTCTGAACAGCTGATGCAGGCCAGTGCAGGGCAGCGTTAGTTTGCTTTCCCTTGAGGGATTCCTGTGCAGTAGCTTCAAGGCTAGCATTAGCATGCAGATGATACTTTTTTTTTGGTTGCTACTGACATAGATTACCTAAGTAAATATACATAGGGCTAAATAAAAATAAAAAAAAGTGGGTGCTGAATATAGTACACCTCTTATGTTATCTTACTGCCTGTCTACACAAGTAAATAATAATTATTATTTTTTTGATTCTGCCAACACATTGTTTGTGAATGTCACACTAAACCCTATTTTATATATAGCCTAGATTATAACTAAAGTTTGTTGCAAGAAGTTTGCTGTTTTGCAGTAGAGTAGTGCATCCAAAGACTTGTATGATAATTTACATGTTTACCTTTTAAATAATGTGTGTCCTTTTATAGATTGACAAACATCACCAGAGCAAAGATTCCATATTCTTTCGAGATGGAGTGCGAATGATTGATTTTGTCTTGTCCTATGTGGAAGATAAAGATGATGGTAGAAAGCAGGTAAGAACAAACATAATGTACAAGCCCAGATTTAAATATTTTCAGTTTATCACTATACATGTCACATCAAATATCAGTGAATAAAAAACCAAACAAAAAACTGGTCAGTAAAGAATTCCCTCAAGTGTGCTTCAGCAGCCTAGTCCGAACACCAAAACACAGATAAACTCCTGCCCGTTTGTTTAATCTGTTCATGGCCGCCGTGACATAACATTTAGTCATATTTAAATGCTTTTATTTCCATACTGTTGACGGCCGCCTGTTAGTTAAATGTGCATAGACTCGGTGTTTAGAAGTGGTAGCTCTGTTTGATAGTTAGCTGTTAGTTCTCACATGTTGGTGCTATGAGGATCCTGGAGGAAGCAGAGTCAAAGCTTGTCATTGAGTCAACAACGACCTCTGCCCCGATCAGATACAGTCAGTTTTTCCACTTTTTTGTGCAAGAGCTGCTAGTTTCAGAGTTTTCCTGACTTTTTATCACATCTCTCCTAATGTGCTGGTGAATAATTTCCTCAGTGTACCTCATGTTTCCTTTAAATTGACATACAGTACATGATGTGTTTTATTGAATCTACCTTTTAATATTTGTCTTTTCAGGAGAGAAGGACTGTTTTTGAGGCCAATCTCAGAAATGTTGGCCTGGAATTGGAGACAGAAGACAAATCTGTAAGATTACAGTACCAGTTGGCACATTCAATGTGAACTGATCCAAACTAGAGTTGTCAAAAGTATCACAATTCAGCTGCTAATCAATACTAAAACAAGTATCAAAAATACTTACTCATTTGAGTAGGTATTGATAAAAATATAAAATCACAAAACTGTTTTAGAATTATCCTGAGTTTTATCAGAGCTAGAATAAGATCACATAGAAACAAAAATAAAGTAATATTATTTAGTGTTGAAATTTTCAGTTCAAACCCTAACCCTGTTTGTTTATCATTGTGGTATCAAAATCGATATTGAGCCAATTCCTTTAATATCGAAATCAAGTTCGAATTTTAGTATCATGACAACACTAATCCAAACATACATTTTGTTCATAAAAAAACTTCTTTTTGGAAACATTATACCAAATTCTTCCCACTTCTTCAACGAATCAGCATAATAATAACCTTTCTATTTAATACACAATATTCCAATGTGAAATGTGTAACAGTATGTAGTATATAGGCCTATCCTATGTTAATGCTTTTCCCTTCATGTAAATTGGGCCCCAAACATCTTTTGTGTTTCTGATTTTGTTGCAATAAGAGTATTATTTATTTTTTCCTCATCAGGAGTCAGAAGATGGAAAGACATATTTTGTGAAAATTCATGCTCCGTGGGAGGCTTTAGCCACCTATGCAGATGTGCTGAAAATCAAGGTCCCATTCAAGGCTAATGACATCCCCGAGAACAGGGAGATGCCCATGGGATGGCTGGCCACGCCCATCCGCCTCCCAGAAGACATCATGAACCCCGAGCCTGACTACTTCACGGCCCCCTTCGACAAAAACAAATCTGACTTCTTTCTTATCGGTGACAAGGATCATTTCTTTACCCCGTCAACCCGCAACAGGATAGTAAGAAAGAATTTAGTCTTGTTTTCAACAATGATTCCTAAATAAGTACACCGTGGTATTTGCAAATCATAACACGATGAGGCATTGCAAACACAGATGATAATGAAACAAATAAGCCGGGGGTCATAGTATGGCTTATATTACTATGTCAATAACAAAACTGGTTAGTGGCAATACGTGGAAAGGGATGCACCTTTAGTAATTAGTTATGTTTATTTCATCTCACAATATTGCTCTTTCTCTGTTTCTACGCAGGTTTATTACATATTGTCTCGCTGTTCCTACTTCCATGACTGTGATAGGGATAAAATAGGAATAAAAAGGTTGCTGAACAACGGCACCTACACTGCTGCCTTTCCACTACATGATGTAAGTCTGTTTGAAGTATTTATGTTTCAGCATGGGAGGAAAGTGTCTTTTTGCAGCATTATGTTCTAGTAGGGTGATATAAAAAAAGATTATTCTTACTCTCCCTGTATGCAGTGCAGATACTGGAAAAGCTCAAGCTCTTCCAATTGTGAAAATGAACGATACAAACTCTACAAATACTGGGCCAGATTTTTATGTTTCTTTAAGGAGCAGCCCATTAATCTGATACGGTAAGCATGTAGTTGTATTTGTGTACAAAACATACATAACTGCAACAATTTATTTTAATGTCAACAGGAAATATTATGGCGAGAAAATAGGTCTTTATTTTGCATGGCTGGGCTTCTACACTGAGATGCTGCTGTTTGCTGCAATTGTGGGAACACTTTGTTTTGTCTATGGGTTGATGACATTTGAGGAGAATGAATGGAGGTAAGTTTGGCATGAGCATTCCACACGTCTGTAATGTTACTGCATTACAGTCTTTTATTACGACCAGTAAATCTCCCCCTCTTTCAGTAAGGAGATTTGTAACGAGGACATTGGAGGCAATATAGTCATGTGCCCACTTTGTGATAAGAAATGTGGCTACTGGAAACTCAGTAAAATATGTAACTCCTCTTGGGTTAGTACACTTTACTCTGTCATTTTTTATGAATTTCATGTGTTTTTTAATATGCATCATGTGTTTTTCTTTTCAGCAATCACACCTATTTGACAATGTGGGAACGGTGTTTTTTGCCATCTTCATGGGGATATGGGGTAAGTTACAATGCTGATCTGTGCAGTTTAATTAAGAGCACCACCTAGTGGATACTAAGAGTCTTTAAATTTACATTGATTTCATGTTTCAAGTAAAACATAAGATTGATAATTCCCATTATTTACTATTTAATCATGATTACAGCAATAATTATCCATCAGTTGTTTATGTGCCTTTAAATCAGTTGCAAGGCTAAACTTCAATCTGAATTTCTGAGACTCTAGATATCTGACTTTCTCTGCAGTGACCCTGTTCCTTGAGTTCTGGAAGCGGCGCCAGGCCCGTCTTGAGTACGACTGGGACCTGGTGGACTTTGAAGAGGAGCAGCAGCGGCTGCAGCTTCGGCCCGAGTACGAGACGAAGTGCAGTGAGCGCAAACTCAACCTCATCACTCAGGTGTTTGTGGCCGTTTCACTAATCAATTACTCATGATATTTTAGTTTTATATTTGTGAAATACCTATGATTGATATATTACAGTCATTGCAGTTATTCATTTGTCTCTGATGGTTCTTTTAATTAAAAGGATTTCGGAGTAGACTAGGGCTTGTAAAAAGTAGGGGCTTTAATTTTCCTCTAATCTTCAGGAAATGGAGTTGGTTCTTAACAAGACTGCTCCGAGTTTTATGGCGAAACTGTTTATTTGCTGGGTTGCTGTTGTATTTTGGGTAAGGTAAGGCCAGTCTAGACCGGGTCATGTTTTGTGGCCATGTGCTTAACAGATGTGACTGGAAAGACAGAGGGTCAGGTTTGCTTCTATAAAAAAAACTTTACAGACATTTAATCATTTTAGACTATTGTTATCATAAAAAAGGCATTGATTGGGAGAGTTTTAATTTGTCTAACCTTGGCCAAGGGTGCTGTCTTTTTAGAACACTAGCTCATTGATTTGTGTCCATGCTTTGCTTATGTAGGAAGTGGAGCCTTACTTACCCTTAACAAGCAAGTGTGCACGCACGTGTCTGTCCGGAGCCACAGTCCTGTTCTGGGTGAGCGTCATATTTTTTATACTGTGGGAAGAATTGTGGTTCTCAAGTACGTGTACAGTCTTAAAGTCTTTCAAAGATATATTGAAAAAGTAATCAAATTAAATCTGACCAGTTGAAAACCACAGTTTTGCATTTCATCCATTAGTTGTGTTCCATTATGTTTTGGGTTATTGGCTGCATTGAATCTCTTAAGCATGTAGGATCAGCATGTTCTTGTAAATATGCTCAATAATTTGCATTATACACTGTTGTCCATGAAACTAAATAAAATATATTTAAACTCTCTGCACATCTAAATGACATGTGTTTGTAAAAACTGGGACTTGCTATGAATCAGTGTCCTAGAAGAATACTAATACTTTGACTTATTACTTTTTATGGGCAGCAGTGCATTTATGTAATTGTCTTCACTGTGTGTAATTGTAATCCATTGTAACTGTAATTCCACATGGTCACTGTTGTCTTTGTCCTAAAGATTACTTTGATCATTGCCTGCATTGTGGGGGTGATTGCATATCGCCTGGCTGTCTATGCAGCCTTTGCCAGCATCATGAAAGACAGTGCCACCAACCAACTGCACGTAGTGGGCCCCTACATCACCCCACAGCTGGCCACATCTGTCACTGCCTCGTGTATCAACTTTGTCATCATCATGATCCTCAATCTTATGTATGAGAGAGTGGCTATTTGGATCACTGACTTGGGTAAGGGTCAGAACATTAGGCCAATCCCAAACCCTTTGTGTCCGTTTTTATGTTATTTTTTTTGCCTAAAATATTTGTAATTTACCATGGCAGAAATTCCCAAAACACACCTGGAGTATGAGAACAAGTTGACAGTGAAGATGTTCCTCTTCCAGTTTGTCAACTACTACTCCTCATGTTTCTATGTGGCGTTCTTCAAAGGCAAGTTTGTTGGATACCCCGGAAACTATGCTTACTTTTTTGGGTCATGGAGCAAGCTAAGAAATGAGGAGGTATGGTTGGTTTATTTGTGTCTTTGTATTTTTAGGGGACAATATTGAATCTAAATCTATTGATCTTTCAGTGTGATCCTGGTGGCTGCTTGATTGAGCTCACAACGCAGCTAGTGGTAGTTATGACTGGCAAACAGGTGTGGGGCAACATCCAGGAGGCTTTGGTGCCGTATGTATCTTGCATTTACTCAACAGTTTGTAAAGATTTGCTCTTTTCCTAATAGCTATATTTATATTTTTAAAGGTGGTTAATGAACTGGTGGGGCAGCAGGAAAGCCAGATGTCATCCGGAGAGTCTGTACAGTCGCTGGGAGCAAGACCACGACCTCCAACCCTTTGGACAACTGGGGCTGTTTGATGAATACCTGGAAATGGGTAAAGATTAAAATGTAACATGTACTGTATATTATGTAGATATTTTTTTATAAGGCCCAAAGTCACTGGGATAGGCTCCAGTCACCCATGACCCCTAACGGGAACAAGCGGTAGTAAATGAATTAAATTAATAATTTTATGGGATAGACCAATATGTCAAAAAGATGTCATATTATTTACATTATTTATTATTAAGTTATTTAATTTATTATTGTAAAGGAACAGTTTGCCTGTCACCTGCATGATTCCATAAAAATAAAGTTATACCCATACATCATTCAGAACACTTTCCATGGAGATGAGATAAGTTTTACACCACAGTGAATATTATAGCAAAAGGAATCACATTTCTATGGAAACAAGCTGGAGGAGGCTAAGCACAGGAAAGAGTCAGGTTTGTGGAGATGCAACCCTGATATTTTTACAATCCTAAATGAAGGGGGGGAAAAAAAGTCTGTCTTTTGACTAAAACTGGTACTGGTGTTTCAATGACTTGGGTATCATTTTTACTGACCTCTGTCTGTTGGATTGGATTAGGGTGGATTTGTACTCGTAATATTTGAAATGGCTTAATAACAGTAATTTAGACACAAACACAGTCTTTTATTTGTGTATATTCTTTTCATGTTTTCACATCATACCACACGAACTAAATTGCTTGAGAATGTAATAATTTACCTGTATTGCAACCTAAACCAATAAGACAAAAAAAAGTGTTTTCTGTTTTTATCTCTTTTGTATCACTGCTCTGGTATGCAGTGATCCAGTTTGGCTTCATCACACTTTTCGTGGCTTCCTTCCCCCTGGCTCCTCTGTTGGCTCTCTTCAATAACATCATTGAGGTTCGAGTGGATGCCTGGAAACTCACCACTCAGTTCAGACGTCCCGTGGCAGCCAAAGCCCACTGCATTGGGGCCTGGGAGGAAATCCTCAACGGGATGGCTGTTCTCTCCGTGGTCACTAATGTAAGGGCTCTGTCTACACTTATTGTGCACACAGACCTAGATGATTAAAGAAAGTCCATAATGGACCGAAGGAAAAAATAACAAATTTACTATTGTGAATGTTAAAGAAGGTGGACTAAATATACTGGCTTCAGCCACTAAAAAAAACAAATGTTACCAATATACTTAGTAGATTGGTTTAGGAGAGAGTAACTCCTGTGTTTTTGATTATTTGTTCCAAAATTAGATTTGATTTTTATCTTTATTATTGCAAGATAACCCCTGTTGTTTCTTGATAAGATGTTTATTTTTTCAGCGTGTCGTAACACTGCTATTTTTGATCTTTTAAGTGTAAAAAAAAAAAAAAAAAAATCCATTCATTTTAAACAAATCTGTACATTTTCAATCTCTTATGATTTTTGTTGTTCATAAATAAACATTTCATCAGAACTCACGCTGTGGGTCCATTGCGCTATTGACACACATTTTAAACACCAAAAGATTGGTTTTGTTATAAAATGTATTTGTACAATATATGTTATACCCTACTTTGTAACCTTTTTAAAGATTGTCTAAATTATTTTTCTCAAAACCGGATTTTTCTCTTAATGTGCAAAAAATTTGCTTGTTTGTCTCCAGGCCTTTATTGTGGCCTTCACATCTGATATGATCCCTCGGCTGGTCTACATGTACGCCTACCAGCCCTACGGCGAGATGAACATGAAGGGCTACATCAACAACAGTCTGTCCGTTTTTAATATCACAGAGTTTTCAGCAGAAAGTCGGCCTGAAAATGGAGAAAATCCCTCTTGGTTTAACAGCTCCATCACTACCTGCAGGTATTGTATGTTGCAGAAGGAAACAGAAACGACACATTTTAAGTAATAATGAACGGATATGTTATTGTGTGTGGTTACCAAAATTGTTGTTTGTTCCTTAACATGTAAATGGATTGAGTAAAAACATATAGATGCATTGCTGTTAAAATAAGCTACATAAGTGCTTGTTAATGTAATTTAGATACCGTGATTATCGCTATCCCTCTGGACATGAGAAGCAGTACTCCCACACTATGCAGTTCTGGCACATATTGGCTGCAAAGCTGGCATTCATCATTATCATGGAGGTAACAAGAATACAATGAATAAATAATTAGCTTTAACTACAAATATTTTTCAGGTAATTTGCTCATGCTTTTTCCCTGCAGCATGTTGTGTTCATCGTCAAGTTTGTGGTGGCCCGTTTGATTTCAGACGTGCCTTCTGAAGTGAGGGCCAGAGTGAAGCGAGAGAGATATTTAGTCCAAGAATATCTGCACAACTATGAAGTCGAAAAGCTTAAAATGGAGCTCCAAAACCGCAACGATGACTGCACGTGCTCACCGATGATATACCCAACATTACCCAATCACGAAGTGCTGTCAGACCGTCTCTAGCCCTGAGTGAGCTGAAATGACTCAGGGAGGGGTGGGATTCTGGTCCTGCTGAAGTATAATATGAAAATTTACCATCCGAGTGAGCTACTGTACTTCACTAAGTACAGGTATTGCCTTGTAGTAAGATTATGCATACAGCTCAAAATGTCTCTGCATGCTGATACCAAAGATGACTTCAATCATTGATTTTTGTTTATTTTCTACGGTTATTATTTTACGGACTGTACCACAATTTACTGTAAGACAAATAACACTGTGTTGAAGCCAAACATTCACTTGCTTTAAAACTATTTATTTTAAATGCTACAAGACTTGTTGCCTTAGTATGAAAACAATATGAATAATCATGTATGTTGTTTTAACAAAAAAATGCCATGAAAATTATGTGAAGTGTACTCTAGGATCGTCGGTCCTGTTCTGGCCAGTTGTTTATCAGCATCTGGTGCATGTTATAATGCTAAAAATGTAAATTAGAAAAGAAATTATGAAAATGTGCCTCTACAAAACCTAATGTTACTGAAAGTATCATGAATTGGTCAGAAGAAAGGTTTGGTTTATGTTTGCACAAAGCACTTGATACATACAGCTGTGTGAAGCATTTGTGCAGTTTAACACTTTTGGTTGAAAGTGTTATTTTTGTTTTGTTTTTTATGTTTTGTTTTATACAACTTTTTTAATAAATGAAGGAAATTATTAATTTAAAATACTAGAACTATGTACGGTGTAACTGAAATAGATTATTTAATGTTATCTCATGTTAATTAATGGTCTTTTATCACAATCTGCCTTTTTTCCTTTACTGGATCTGTGGATCTGGATGTGTGGCCTACACAGATATGCATTAAATGTAATTATAATAACAATTTTCTCAATCCAAAATGCATTTTCAAAGTGTGTCTTTTTTATGTATACTATTATATTTTTTCTTTGCAATTATGATTATTTTGTGTGTGTTTCTGTCGTCAATACAGTACATTTATATCAACTGATATGCTATGTAAAATTAAAAATATATACATTTGCAAATTACGGTGTAACCATAGTTTATTACCGAAATATATTTCACTTATTTATATAGTTTGGGAAACATGGAAAAATAGACGCTGGAGGGCGCACGTGTCCTCTGAGTAATACCGCGGATCTCTCTCCAAGTCAGTGGGGCAACAAAGTATGTTTCAAATTCAATTTGCAACGGGGATAGGTGAGCAAACATATCTTAACTTTAAATGAAAGTGTCCAGAAACACAGTTCATCCAAAAACCTCCTCCGTTCCCTGGTCTCCATCTCATTCAGCACTTTCTTAAACACACTGCCTCTAGTGGTGGAACACGTTTATAAATTATAGCCTATATTTATCTGACATCAGGGATGTGTTTTTCATAGTCTACATGTATGAAGAAAATAAACAGCTTGAATAGAATACTCTATTAGATTGTTTAAGTGTGTATCTAATGTTTGGCTAACTAAAATGAAATGTAACCTTTGGCACCGGTGTTGCATAGGCCTAGGCTTATGTGAAAAAAGAATTGTCACGATAGCGATTAACAACCCCCAAAGAGTCCTTTTTATTCGTTGGTGTGTAGGTTATGCAATAGTGTCCACGTCTGGGGAGTCGCACATCGCGCAGGCTGAGGAGGAGGGGCTGCTGACAGGTAGAGTCGCTCTCCGCGGTGCTGAAGCGTGATCCTCGCACAAAGGGCACACACCTCCGCGAGAACACCAGCCTCTACACTGGTTAAACCTGCAACTTTTCTTCTCATTTTTATGTTTCTTCGTCGCATTTTGGATCTCAGAATGGCAGTGTATGGATTAACATTGCAAATGCGGACTTATGTGACTGTGAAGACAGCCCGTTCATCCTGAACGTGTCTTTTCCCGCTTTATCTGGAGACGTTCTCTGCTCAAAAGAAAGACGTGCCCCATTGGATTTATATTTCAACAATATGCTATTTGGTGCAAATTTTATATTATAGTCTATAATAATAAGAGGAAAATTTGGATATGGAGCCTGGAAAAGAAGGAGCACTCCCCACTTCCAAAGAGGGAATAAAACAGCTCGCTGGGAAGGCCCTCGGCCAGCTGTACAGGTAAGGGCATTTTTACACAGCACAGCGCTTCAAATAACTGGAATATGTATAGAAATATGTGTGTAAAATTATTGAAAACGAAACTAAAGATAGATTACAGACGTGATGCTGGGTCGAATATTTAAGGATGTGATATTTCCCTGGAGGACAGCCCCTTCAGCAGCTGCTCGAGCTGTTTTTAATAATTAATGTAACACAACGAGTCGTGACACAGGGTCTGAGGATATCTATTACAGTGTGTATCAATCTGGATTAGCGCAGGATTTATTTACTGATTTGGCTTGAAATAGGATAGAAGTTATCAACCTGTCAGTGAGAAGACAAATTGTAAAATGTGCAATCAGTGTTTATTCGATTGCAGAGGGGCAAGTAGGCGAGAGTGTTTAAATGTGAGTAAATTAAATAATGTGTATAATACAGAATAATTCCGGGAGGATGAAAAAAAGAAAAAACGCTAGACAGCATACAGCGGTGAATCGTGACGCAAAGCCAGATAGAAAAATGCTTGTCTACATGTGATATGCCAGGGGGAAAAATGACTTGGGGTCTCTGGCTCATAGGTAATCCTCAATGTATTAATACTTATTTTTTTTAGTTTTGTTTTTTTAAACGAAATGTTGGCACAAAGAAGACCAGCGCCATTTTACACACGAGAAACAAATTAAAAACTGCATTTTCTGGGGCTGCTTTGTCCTTATGTTGCTGCAATGCGGTATGAAGGTCATGACTTTCTGAAAGTGGACATTTCATAAGATAAAATATAGGAATAAAACACACCTGTTTCACCACATCAGGCCTATTTTAAATTTTGGAGACTGAATCGGGCCTTTAGGGCCAAGTGTTCCTGAACTTTCAGATGTAGCATTCAGCAAAGATCAGCAAGTCAAGTTATTTCGCTATTTCTCTCATAGTAAAATTTAGAGCTGGAGCAAGGCCTATAGTTTGCGCTTAACGAAAAGAATGCATGATAAAAGGTGTGTGGTGCAGGCGGATAGAGAAAAAGCAGCAGACGAGTGAGGCCATCGAGCTGACGGAGGATGGGAGACCACGCAGGGACGAGGAGCGCCGCACTCCGCTGTGTGACTGCACCTGCTTCGGGCTGCCGCGCAGATACATCATCGCGATCCTCAGCGGCCTCGGCTTCTGCATCTCCTTTGGCATCCGCTGCAACCTGGGTGTGGCCATCGTCAGCATGGTCAACCCCCGCACGGTGCACGAGAACGGGAAAATCATCATCAAGGAGGTACCCTGAAGTCCCGCCCCCTTTCCCCACAGAAACGATAGCCCACAACTAAAGGCCATTTGCACGGATAATAAAAAATAAGATACCAACCAGTTGGTGGCATAAAACACCGCGGCCACACTGGAACCTTTTAAAAATATAGATCTTATGTAAACTGTAGATTAAGCCTTTACAATTTCTTTGAAATTAAGCCTGTTGTGATCATTTTAAATTGAAGCACCTTGCTGTAAAAAATAATACAATTAAATATAAAAAATAACGCAAGCACACTTACCATTTCCATGTTATTTTTAGAAAGCTAAATTCAACTGGGACCCCGAGACTGTGGGAATGATCCATGGATCCTTTTTCTGGGGCTACATCGTCACTCAAATCCCAGGAGGTTACATTTCTTCAAGATTAGCTGCTAACAGGTAGGTTACATTCAAAATGTAAAGCGTTTGTTGTTGGTTCATGTTTAGTTTTGCAGTATATTTCTGTTGATACATACAGGATACCCTTGGAGTGGTTTGATGGAGGGCGTATGACCTCAGAGCAGATAAAATAGGGATTTGGCTGGAGCAGGCGTGCCTTCTCTTGTTAATGAGCTCCCTGGAGATGGCCGTGTCTAATCCTTTATGTTCAGAGACCTGGCAACCAGCGCGCAGCCAAAACGCTGAGTGAAACGTGGTGTGCGTAATGACTGTTTTCTGATTCAGCGCCGCGCACCAATATTGAACGCAACTAACAGATGTTACATTGAGAATCCAAGAAAACGGACTTGTAAATGTCCTTTTGAATTATATTGTCGTCCTTGGCACCAATTAGGCCTATTTTTGACATTTTTGACTGATAGACTGAAATAGGTGTGTGGCAAACATTAAATAAATATCCCAGTCTTTAAACACTTCGGATCACAGAAGAATGTCGCCTAATGTAAATACATGCTGACAATTATTTTTATTACCACATATGTATGAGGTAATTACAGTACTAGTCCAGCATTAAAAGTTTCCAAACCCAGAAAGTGACATTAGGAAGGGCATCTGGTTTAAATCCTGTGCCAATTCAATATCCCTGAATCACTGCACTGTAATCATGTGCTGTGGCAGCAACACTCAGGGGAAAAGTTGAAAGGAAACGTTTTGCAGTTGTCATCTTGAAATATTTAATATGTTTGGACCAAAGCATAACTACCATGTTATATGCATTATGTGCACCTTTATTAGTTTAATATTATTCTTCACTGACACATTGTGTAATGGTTTGTACAGGGTTTTTGGTGCTGCCATTGTGCTTACATCAACCTTGAACATGTTTATTCCCTCCGCTGCCCGAGTGCACTACGGTTGTGTCATCTTTGTGAGGATATTACAAGGACTGGTGGAGGTATGGACACAAAAGACAGAGCCACATCTTAACCTTTAAAAGAATCCAAATGTACCCTTATTCTGAAGCACTGAACTAAATTGTCCGTTCAAATGTGTTATTGAGCTCTCAAATTTACATAGGATGGCATGTTGTTTATGTTTGAATTAACAGTGGAAATACAGTCCATTAAGTGCGAGTAGCGACGCCATTCATTACAGTGAATACAGTTGGATTAGTGTACAAACAGTGGAAGCTATAGTGGAACATGCACATATTGCTTTACATGGACGAGATGGCTTCCTGTTCACAATGAAACACATTGAACAAAGAACATAAAACCCACTTGATGGAGGCATGGGATAAAGGACAAATTCGCTCTTTTCAATTTGAAGGTCAGACTGCTGTTGTTATTTTGTTTAGCCACACACAGTGGTTTCAATAGCAGAGAGAGAGAAATAGACAGAGAGGGAGGGAGAGAGGTTGTGTTCAGTGGCCATCGACTTATTACTGCAAATTAAACATTAGCATTTCAGGGTACCTCCATGCACTGGCCCCTGCAATTTGTGTCTATCAATAGTGGATTGTATGCCACTTAGTGAGTAATGAAGATTTAATGGGAGCAATTCAGTTTTGTTTTCATGAGGTGTGTAGTCAGCTTGAATTTGTACTGACTCACACCCAACACATTACTCTGTATTAGAAAGGTCACGGACAGTACATGCTACACTAATACAATTTGATCTCAAATAACTGTGTATCAGAATCAGAATCAGAATCAGAAAGGGGTTTATTGCCATTGTCAATGAACAAACTTCACAGACATAGGAACTTGTCTCGGCATTAAGGTGCAACACAATGTATGTATGTTTTATTTATTACCCATTTTATAAAAATCCTGCCTGATTTTTTAACATGCTGATAGCAACACACTTCAAATGTTTACAATATGAAGCAGCAAAAAGGAGTAAAAAGGTTAAAAACATTCAAACTGTATGACGGGTTGCCCAAGGACACAATGACATTGTCATCGCTGCTCAGAGCCCAAACTGAACCACAGTCAACTTCTCTTCCTAAACCTATTATTTGTGATTTATTTAGATTTTTTATGAAGATAAAAGGTTGCTCTATTTTTGTGTATTATGTTTACTCTCATTATTTATTCATTGAACCTTAGTAAAAACAAGTATTATTTGTGCAGGGAGTAACTTACCCAGCCTGCCACGGCATCTGGAGTAAATGGGCCCCACCGCTGGAGAGAAGTCGACTGGCAACCCTCTCCTTCTGCGGTACGTTCAAGTGAAAGATTTTATGTCCTCATAGATTTTCATTGTTAGTTTACTATGAAAGGGTTTTAGATTTCAAAATATTGTGTGTGAGACTATATCCTTAAAATAGATGTTCTCTGAATCAGCAGTCACACTTTTGCTTACTCACCCTTCTGTCCCGTTCAGGATCATATGCTGGAGCAGTAGTAGCAATGCCTCTCGCTGGGATCCTCGTGCAGTACACAGGATGGTCTTCAGTATTCTATGTGTACGGTGAGAGGAAAAACATATTATTTTAAATTGTGTACAACGTTTTAAAGCAGTGGTTTTGAAATAATAAAATAAATAAATGTAACCCCCTATTTCTTTAATTGATTTTACTTATCTTATTGAGAATTTGGTGCACCAATGGAAAATTACGATAACATATATTAGGAAAGTAAGTAACATAAATAATAAAGATAAAAGCGGTAAATGCATACTGTCACATCAGAAAGGCTATCATCTGGCATACTAAAACATATGTCAAATATGTGTAAATCTCTGGGTCCAAAAAGTTGACTGATTTCTACATCAATGAGCACCAGTTACATTTGAGCAAAACCAAAACGCAAGAAAAAAAATAAAGTTTGTGAACCACATTTGTGACGCAACACAGCTACTAAATGGTTGTAACGAACATGTGTTACAACCCATGACAAACCGTGTGTATATTTGACAGGGTGCTTTGGTATTTTCTGGTACATGTTTTGGATACTGGTGTCCTACGAGAGCCCTGCAGAGCACCCGACCATCAGTGAAGAGGAGCGGCGCTACATTGAGGAGAGCATCGGGGAGAGTGCACAGCTCATGGGGGCCATGGAGGTGAGTCGACATTTTTGAAACCCCATATTACCGTGCTGCCCAGTGGTCGAGTGGTTAAGGCGGCAGCACACATGCCAGGCTCCATGTGCAGGCGGCCACAGTGTCTACTGCATGTCTTCCCTTCTCTTTCATCCCTATTTCACGCTTTCCTATCGAATGGGCCAAAGAATCCTTTTAAAACAAAAAACAAAACAAAAACCCATATTATTACTGTGCCAATTATGATCCATCTCTAATGTTTTATTATTTAATAGAAATTTAAGACACCCTGGAGGAAGTTCTTCACCTCAATGCCCGTCTATGCAATCATTGTGGCCAACTTCTGCAGGAGCTGGACATTTTACCTGCTCCTCATCAGCCAACCTGCGTACTTCGAAGAGGTGTTTGGCTTTGAAATCAGCAAGGTAAGTAATTTATTGAAAATATTGTGAGTGCGAGAAGGTGAGAGAATGAAATGTATTAGTTGAGGTTTAGCAGATAAATTTAAATGGACTAAAAATGTCAAAAATATCACTTTATAAGGGTATGAACGTTTGAAAGATAACAATGCAAATGTGTTTAATTTCTCATTTTAATCAGCTCCTTTTTAATTTTCTTTTTTAACACATAATTTGGCTTTTATAAACAATATACTCGGCATTCAAATTTCACAACAAGATTCACATTAATAAAAGCAAATCTACATTGTTTTTGCAACAAATTGTACTTTTTTTTGTTACATTATGGTCTTTTACTAGTTCAGATAAGTCTTCAGGAAAGGTCACATTTTGAATTGTTTATGTGATTTTTTTAGTAGGGTTAGAATGAGTTTTTAGTTTTGATACTAGTTTTAGTATTGATTATCTTATTTTTAATACTTTTGACAACCCCATCCAAGACCACAATTTTGCAAATGCCTGACAGAAAGAGGAAAGTCACACAAGGGTGATTCTACTCTCTGTGTTCAGTAGTACTTGCCCTGTTGTAGATGTGATCCGTGAATCAAGCTTTTTTGACAGCTACAATTGAAGTTCAGGATAGATCTCGGGACAGTAATGAAACCATAAAACCTTTTGTGCACATGTAATATTAGATTTGCCCCGAGTTGGAAAAAGTCGTCTGGTTGCTGTCTCTCAAATCAAACATGTGTTCATTTTGTAGGTCGGGATGGTCTCCGCTCTTCCTCACCTGGTTATGACTATTATAGTGCCACTGGGAGGACAATTAGCCGATTATCTACGTACACACAATATCATGTCCACTACAACGGTCCGTAAAATTATGAATTGTGGAGGTAAGGCATCGATAATGAATAATCTAACTGCAAAAATATAGTTTTTTGTTCATGTGTGCCTATTGATGTGTAATAGGGTTCGGGATGGAGGCTACGCTGCTATTGGTGGTGGGTTACTCTCACAGCAAAGGAGTTGCAATATCTTTCTTAGTTCTTGCTGTGGGCTTCAGTGGTTTTGCAATATCAGGTAGGTATATTTTAGGACAAACAATATACAATATATACAACAATATATATTTTAGGATATAGAACAAGCTCATGATGTTGAATTGTCTCGTGTAGGTTTCAATGTCAACCACCTGGACATTGCTCCTCGCTATGCCAGTATCCTGATGGGCATCTCCAACGGAGTGGGTACTCTGTCAGGAATGGTCTGTCCTCTCATAGTGGGGGCCATGACTAAAAATAAGGTATTTTATCAAGAGCAAACCTTGAACTGTTGAATGCATTCGGAAATACACTTATGTAATTGGTTCATCATGGCACAAATGGAAATGTGTTTTGTCGATTTTGCACACATAGAAAATGCCTGTTATAATATTGAACAATACTGTAATTAAGACCAGACTGAATGCCAAATACAGAGGAAAATTAACACCCAGTCCATGTCTCGTTCCTGTGCTTTAGACCCGGGAGGAGTGGCAGTACGTCTTCCTTATTGCCTCCCTGGTGCACTACGGGGGCGTTGTGTTTTATGGCATCTTCGCTTCGGGTGAGAAACAGCCCTGGGCAGACCCTGAGGAGACTAGTGAGGAGAAGTGTGGTTTTATCGATGAAGACGAGCTGGCGGAGGAGACAGGAGACATCATACAGAGCTATGGTGCTATGGCAGGGCCGGCTAAAAGCTACGGAGCTACTGCGCAACTCAACGGAGGCTGGGTACAGGACTGGGACAAGACTGAGGAGTACGTCCAAGAACCAGCGCAAAAAATTTATGCAGAGGGAGGCTATTCTTAAAAAGGGCAAAATGGTGGTGAGTCAACCTAAATGCACAGATGAATATATAATTAATAGCTGTTTAAATTGTATCAAAGTAACAATGACTATAGTTCAAATGCCAGTCTAAAGAGATACGTAGTTAGTTGCAATGCAAAACAATCCTCATTAATTAAAGTTATTATAGTGATCTATTGTATATAACATAGAAGTAGTAAACTGCTGGTTGCCATGGACGATGTGATTTCCCTGTGTTGCTTTTGGGTCCATTCCTGCTAAAGACAAGTCACCTTATTATAATATCAGAAGTCTGCATAAGACAGTAAGATGGGTTAAATTTATTCTCGTTACTGTTACGTTTGCAATTGTAGCCCATAGAAGCAGTGCCTATTTGAACATAAACTACCATTCGTGTTGTAGAACTGCACAGGCCCACATAGCTGCTAATATGGTTTAAGGAAACGTTTTCATATTGTTTTAAATATGTTTCTTGGCACTTAATTTTGTACTAAGCTCTAGTAATTTTTGTGTAGAGTAGAACAGTACAGTAATTCCTTAAAGCACAGACTTATGACATCATAATTGGGTGATGGGCACATATTCTTTTGGCAGGGACTTTCCTATATAACAGTATAGATGAGATTCTCCTGGTCTGACAGTAACAGAGAAATTACTCCAAACCTCATTGAAGTACTTGAACCTGCACCAGGAAAAACTGCAGTCGACTATCACATCGGGTCTTACCACTTTGATTGCACTCAGACAAATATAAGTATTCGTAATCTAAAAAGAAGACTATTCAATTTATCAAATGTGTGTATGTACTGTATATATCTGTAAACTGTTTCTGTGAGACTATTGTGCACTTGGGTCGTTGATCTGTGTTTAACATGAATATAAAAAGGCCATATTTTTCATGGACAGAACCTTTTCAGGGAGACGTCTGCTTGCAAAAAAGGCCTCTTGATCGAGGCCTATAAATAAACGATAATATCAAAATAGCGTGAGTGCTGTTGCAATGTAGAGTTTTAGTGTGTGTTTGTTGCATGAAGTTGCTCAAATTAATGTTTGACCATTGGCAGTTCTTATTCAATGTACTGCGATGATATAAATGAGTGTCTTCTGGCAACATAAATAATAAGAAATTTAACTTCTAAAAATCAGGTGATGGTTGGAAACCACAAGAGATGATTTTGAATACATTGTTGAATTGATGTTTGGTGTGCATTGCAATAATTTCTGTGAACCAGCTGCCAATCCATCACACCATGTTTTGTAATGCCTTGCTGTATCTAACTGTAATTGTTTTGAAGTCATGTGACAACATTTAAGTGTTTTATCAAAATAATATTGTCTGATGTCTATTGCTCTCCTAATGACCAGACCTAGTATTGCATTTGATTGCAAGAATGCAGAGTACTGTATTTGAAGAGGGTTTTTGTGCTTTATTGGTGTTTTTCATTGTCACCAACTTTATTGCCTCTTTGATATTGTCAAACTTGAGTGAACCATGTTAATAGAAGGCTCTTCCACCTTGATTTCTATTTGCTCAAAATTGTTGCTGCGAAGGATTAAAAAAAAATATAAGAATATAACGAATGTTGACCAAACAATGCTTTATTGGCTTTGTGCCTCGAGTTTATGTAAAAAAGATAAATGTGATTTTATGGCTTCTATAATTGTGTTTATTGAAGAGGTATGTAGATGTCAAAGGTATTATAAAAATACATTTTATATAAAAACATACAATATCAAGCTTGTTTTTGTTTGTTTGTTTGCTTTCTTGCTGTTTGTTGATGAGAAACACACGTTGAGTGGTTACTGGTCCTTTGAGACTATTCGTGCACCACCTAACCAGCTTCCCTCTCCAATCTGTGTCATGCATTTCCAATTCATTCCGTGTTTCTCATTAGGAAATCAATGGCCTTGGTCTCTTGAGTTCAGGGGCGAGTATTGGTCCTTGTCCAATGGTAATGCTATTACACTGTATCTTAAGAAACAAGAGGGATTTTCTGCTTTACCAATACTGTCTGACTTATTGTTTATAAGCTGTATAAAAGGTGTCATGTGGGTGTATTGATAATAGTATGATGAACCTGTTACACAACAGCAAAAAAACACATGGTTAAAACTGTACAGTGAAAATGAATCTAGTCTCGAGTACTTTAAGTTTTTCAAGTCCTATATCAAGGAAAAAGGCTGAGTCAGCAAGGACACGGCCGTTACTAATCACATACATTTGATTTAAACAGGCAGGGCCCTTGAGAACAAGCTCACATTTACAAGAGCGACCTTTAACACATAAAAAAGGCATACAAATATATATGCCACTGTGTATGTATTGCAATTTAATAAATAAATAATGCTAATAATCCAAAATGTTCCTTGATTTTAAATACAATTTTATGTTGTTTATTAATTTATTAAATGCTTTGCTTTTAATAATAAGGTTCATAGACGAAGAGACCATTAGTGCCATTTAACACAAACTCCTCTTCAAATGTATTCCTCCAAAGTCTGAAGTCCAGAGGGTTGACTGTCGACCTCTCGATTATAAAAATTGGAAATGACAGATTCTCGCTTTCGATTAGAATTTGATTCATTGCACAGCACTAATCAATTATGTTCAATCAATATGTAAGTCATGACAGTTTTGATAGCAGATGTTATGTTTGTTGTGCTCTCTACTGTTACATAGTGCTTTCAGATATTGAACATAACATAACTATATCCAATCCGTAGTTAAGTTAACATAACCATGTACAATTTGATGCAGAAAATACATTCTGTCTATTTATGGATCTAGAGGGTTCGCCATTATTTATCAAAATTTTTTTGTTTATTATACAAAAATACCCTGATACCCTGCTCGCCTACTCATAGATCTGCCCTGTAACTGGGCCTGTATAGAGCTAGATAAGATTAATGCCACAGTGTGCAACATCCTTTGCAATGGACTCAAGCTGGAGTCATAACTCATTGGGCGAACCCTCGACCGGAGAAGTTACACGGTGCATCTTTAAGTAAGCAAACATTTAACATATTTTAACCTCTATTCATGGTCCCACTTGTTTCTTTCGCAGCGCATGTGAAGTCTAATAATAGTCTGAAGTGAGAGGTGTGCAGAGTGGAGTTGGTATGATGATTTTCCCTTTGGCAGATCATTCAACACAAGCCGACAAACCGCAGCCGCCTGCCTCGGAGCTGCTAAATTATTCAAGGAAACATGGAGCCCATTTACTTGCATCACTTCTGCTCTCAACACAAATGACCAGATTGCAATGAGGCATTACGAACATTAAAACATTAACTAATAAGAAGGCTAGATAGTAGTAGTAAAGTGTAGTCAGAGAGCAATCAATTATTTGGGAGTCGTATTTATTATAAAAGTGGAACAAATACTATTTAGTCAGTACGAAAAACAAAACATTTCTCTGGTTAATACTTTGTGCAACTGCTTTTCCTTCTAAAGAAAAAATGATGGACATGCAGAGGCAGATAACAGCAGGTGGTGCTCTGCTAACATCAAGTTTAAACACATGATTGACACTTTAACTACTGTTTGTTTAGCAGGTCGAATGAGAATTTAGTCATTCATAGCGCTGTTTTATTTTGCCATCACCCAACTGACATCTAACTTCACTACTTCTTCCTCCAATAATCTGCTCATGCCAACAGTCTGACTACTTCTTGAATTGTAACTCGGCCTTGTTAATTTGACAGAAAACCCAATTGTTCCGGCAGCCACACGGAACATGTTTTCTCAAGCCTAACCAGCCGGAATGGTCACGCCTGGTGCACCAGAGATGTGCCTGTTAGGCTCCCAACACAAGTAATTGGAGGATATCTGCCAGGATATTTTTTATGCAACAATACAAGGGTAAGGTAGACTTATGATAAGTCAAAAGTGGTAAGAGACTGTATTCTTATATGGATATAAGTCTGAACGAAATGTTTATTAAATCAATAAATTGTTTAGTTTTGCCCAACAAAGTACACAAAAAATATAAAAGTACCCTAACAATAGTTACCATCAAAGGTAACACTATTTTGTGATACCTTTACAAGATGTGACATTGTGGGTGAAATGATCGCCGTGATGGTCGTGGGGCTGGTGCCGCTTGACTCCTATGGGACAGTAATAGGATGAAGCCCAGCCAGACGAGTGTTTGATGACAGGGGAACACTCGCCCCCTGGGACACTGCCTGCAAGCAATTACACCACTGATCCCCTCTCCTCTTTCTCTCCAGTCACCACAGTCACTGCTGTATGTTCAATGACTTCGTATTCAAAAATCAACGGTTTATAAATTACATTAAAAAATAAATCAAAATAAAAAGGAAAGCTATTTGTCAACTCAAACACAAACACACATCCTTGTCTTGTATATTGTTAATTGCTTTATTTATGGAGAGTTTTGCACTCCAAACGACACGTAAATTAAAACAGCACAACTCTAATGCAACAGAAAACGATACTGTTACCATATACTTTATTAATTCCTCTTGAAGGAAAATCATTCTTTGCATACGTGACAAAAATAAGCAAAACTGTCATGAGTAATGCAGTCACTGTGAATGGAGAAGAAAAAACTAAACAAAAACAAAACCCAGATTGATTCACCATCTTGCTTTCCACAAAAATAAATACAGTTGAACGCGAGGAAATGTGAGGAAATCCTAGCTGGTCTTCGCCATCTCCCCTCCCCCACGGCACACAGTGTTAACAGCTTCTACACAGTCCTGTGGCACTCTCACAGACAAAGGAGGAGGAGAGGCTGAGAAGATTTTACACGATACTGTCAACGATAGCACATAACACTACAAGCTCTAAATTGATTTAAACATCAAGATAATGTGGGCAAAACTGAGGCTGTGAGCGGTGGGACTACACAGTGGCCGAATGACTGATTTAAGATGTCTTTACATGCGATACTGGCTACGTTCACATGCTCAACAAAAATCTGAAAATGATTTGACATCTGGAGTTGTTATGACATGTAAACATCTACATTTGAGTGAGTAATCTGATTACATTCTGACTCATACAGTATATGTAATTATGATCAGATTTCTAATGAGGATGCCAATAATCTCTCTCTCCAGTTATCTGATTACACAGGCCATGTAAATGTAGCCAGTGTTGGGGCTTAATGGATCTAAAAGAAAAGAGATGGCTTTGTTCTGCATGCAATAAATATTTGTGAAGAGTCGCTATTCTCTAAAAAGAAATGAAATATAAGAAAGTTGAAGCTTGAGTGTCATAACAATATGCATCTCAGTGACTAGCAATAATGCAAGCAATCAATTGTGGGTGTATTTTTCTTTAATCATTTTTAATTAAACACAATCACTGGCATGATATGGTATCCTGAGTACTTGATGTGCAACTGCATTAAATATAAAAATTACAAAAGTATTTCTTCATTAAAATCTTTCTCTTATTCCTGACTGCGTGTTTGCTGACAGTGGCCTCTCATTACGGGGGATGCCCTGACTGGGACACAGGTGTGCGTTGGCCCCCTCCCGCCTGTGTGATCTGTCACCGGGCCCAGACAGAGGGGGCAGACTGGAGCGGCTTAGGCACGTGCCGCTGTGGGACAAGACTCTCTTCCCTCCGCCTCCCCCTGCCCCTCGAGGACGCCTATTCACACACCAGATGGGGGCTGGATTTGAGTTTTAATGAATGCTAGCCTTCAAAACCTTCCCTTCCTTTATTACCACATGCTGACGGAAAGCAATCTAACAGTGGAATTACATTGTGCTGGTGGGGTGACAAGCTTTGGGATATGGTACAATGATTTCAACTACAATTATTGCAAACACTTAAAAACTGGTCAACCCTTTTGTTGTACCAGAAAACAACCCTATAATTTTCCATTTAAGTTTACAAAAAGGGCAATTTATTCTCATTTAAGTTTGAATTAAGTGGAAGGAAAAAGGCTGGGTGGGTAATTTGTGGCTTTAAACACAAAGCTTTAAATAGATGATGAAAAGTGTGATACCCAATTGGTGGATCAAAAATACCCATAAAAAAATATATATATTTCTACTGACACCCTATAAACATATTTCAAGTTTAAACGCTATTATAAATTTGACACAAAAAAACAAACAAAAATATCCCTATGACTGCTACTACAGAAAATGTGTTAAAATGTTTAGAAATGTATTCAGCATTGGGACTTAATTAGGACTAAACATTATCCAGGACATGACCAATCCAAGTCTAAATTGGCAGCAGATAAACTGGGTGTGTACATGTGGAGCCAGTGGAGCCCTATTCAGTGACCCTTGTCTGCCTCTATGTGACTGGCTGGTGCCGAGTTAAACGAGCCGTGCACTGTTGGTGTTTCCCGTCTGCCGCAGTTAAGTCACACAGTCGCCATCGTTGTTAGAGCTGTGATTGAACACGCCTCATGTGGCTAATTGATCCCTCGCTGCACATTTATTGACATATGTTCATGAATTAGAGGCCCTTTCCAAACTATCAATTTAAAATGAAGATGTGAAGTTGCAATTAAAAGCTCTAAGATTTCTCATTTACTCACTCAATATTTTATTATTTCACCTATATACAGGGTAAACCCTGAGAAATGGCTTCCATCAATCAATTTAATATATTCCTAATTCTTGTGAACAGTGGAAGAAAGCAGGCATACATGAGGAGGATGAGCGCCAAGAAGACGTGAAGATTCAGTAGTGATCACAGCACACCATCCCGGGGATTGAACCTTGCGTTGAATGAAAAGGAAAGCTTTAGGTGAAATCTCATTTTGTTTAATTTTCCACAAATGACAAATGTCTGTTTAAAAAGTGTCTTGACTATAAACCCTACTTTGTTACTTCATGTTCCCCATTGTGTGCATTAATTCCATCAAAACAACATTTAATATTGTAAACCCTGCAATTACATTAGATACCATGTGACAATGTGGTAGCAAGGACAATTTGGTGAAGCTGAATGAAGCCATCAATCTCTCGAGATTAATTTTCTCACTGACAATTATTGAGTCAAGTCACATGCTGCGGCTGGTTATAAAAGGAGTGCAAATGCTACCATCTGTTCAGAGCAGTGCCACCAACAAAATGTCTTCTTCCAAAAGAAATAAACCACTTTTAGTCCAAAAAGACAAAAAAGCATTGCAATTTATTTTTAATCCATACACAATTTATGTTGGCTTGACCTGAAATACAAAATTATTCCAGAATGGTTGAGTGCAAATAAATAATAAACAGTTTAAAACAGCTAAAAAAACCAACACTTGAGCTTTCTTTCAGGGCGTTGTTGACATTATGAACGTGTCAATTCTTTGAAAATGTCTGAAAGTAGATCTCCCCAAATACTCAGCCCTCTGACATCAAAGTCCCCATCAGTACATTTTAAGGTCTTTAGCTCTGTTTCCAAATGGTCCCTCAAAGAAATGTTGGCTTTAAACAAGGATACAAAGTGCTCCGTCAGATTCTGGAAAGATACAGAGGGGTTTTTTCTGACTGGAATCCACTGTCCGTTATTTATATCATACTCCATTTCTTTGGCCCACTTTTTGAGGACATTGCTGTACATGTCTCTAAATCGTAGATGTTTTTCAGCCATGTCTGCAAGATGAGACAAAGGCAGTGAATGACACATGTTTTCAAAAAAGTTATGCTTTAGCTCTAGCCAGTCCAAAATTAATATAGATTTTAAGTCCATTCTTGATTCATTATGTAAAGCAGCACCAATTATTACACAAAAATGAGGCTCTACTTCTTCATATCCTTGAAGAACCGAGTCCAGAACCTGGTTTGCTCTATAATCATCACTGATGCTTTGCTTCAGCACAACATCGAGTTTTTCCAGTAACAGTTCAGCTTGAACCTCAACATCAGGACCAACAATCGCGGGCATGTGGACAGTCCTCATCACTTTACAGGCAGACTTACTCTCAATAATAGAGCTGCAAATGCCTCTTGCATCCTGATAACTATTTCCATTATTGTATAAATGTGTGGGCTTATCAAACAGCATCTTCATTATAGATACAGGAACGTGCATATTGCGTAATAGTCCATCCATCAACAGGTTCTGACAGCGAGACAAGTCACTAAAGCAGAGCGCGGTGTGGTCTGGGAAAACTGGACTCAGGCTCTCGTTTGTCATTTCCAGCCGTCTCTCCAACACCTTCCGTATGGCAGGGTTGTGATGAAACCTGTTATGGATGTGCTGGCAGTACAGGGCCCAGTGAAAGGCCCTGGACAGCGTATGCTCGTCCCATCGCGCCACGGCGTCACTGTGCGTCGCCACGGCCAGCAGCTCCACGGTGATAGACAGATTTCTCACCATCGCCTCCATGTGGTACTGTGTGAGCTCCACGGGCAGTGTTGGCTAAGCTGGTTCTCCACAAAAGGTCATGCTTTCAGCTTCAACCACAGATACAGGCCTGGATGGAGTTAATCATAATACATTTGAGTTCACTGTGAAAAAACGGTGAAAAACAGGATACGCCGGTTTTAACGTAGTACTAGCCAAGCAGGCAAATAACCTTAACCCAAAAACTGAAGCTTTCATAAATGGTGTAAATGATTCACCAACTTATTTAGAGGACAAGTTGTGGTTGTGAGGTGAAATGAGGGAATCACTATGTTTTATGTACTTACTTGTTGCTAAAAATCCCCATGTTGCGTTTTCTGAAGAAGCGCTACCGGTTTCACTTCCGCGCATGCGCTGTTTGTTGATTGCTTGACCAACTTTTTTTGTGCATATTTTTGGTTAAAAAAAATAAATAAAAATAATCAGGTTTGGTTTTCGTCATGTTCATGATACATTTTTTTGCAAGAAAGAGCAATAAACTTGAACTGGCACGGCAAAGACTAGAGGACAGAGTGGGGGGACTTCCCTCCCATCAGCTGCAGCGTGCTCTCACCATTCGCTCTGACTGCATGTGTAGATGTGCGTGTATGACGCAGTCTTGGCACTGCTCACAGAGGAGCGCCAGGTCCAGTCCGCGGTCCACACGCCTTGCTGTTTTGGTGCCGAACCTGTGGAGTGCTCCGCTGACGGGTCAAGCATGAAAGCAGGGGTCCAGCGGCTGAGTGGACGAGAGAGAGAAACTGAAGCCCAAAGGTAAGGACATTACATGCCACACCAGTCTTATAGTTTTCTATTTTAGATTTTGGCTTATCCCATTCATCTTCATCTTCATCTTCATCTTCATCTTCACCCTCGTATTCGTAATCGTATTTGTATTCATATATATTCATATTTATTATAAAGTTGATTTTAATTCAACATTACAATGAGCAACAACTTTTAAAACTTTTTGTTTGTTTGTGTGTGTAGTGTGTGTATTAAACTTACAAAAAACGTTTTTGACATGAGCCTTGTAGATTGTTTTTTAGAGCAATTAAAAGTCAATGGGCTTCTATACGAGACAAAATACCCTCCCCGTTCTTTATCTTTCATTGTGAAATGTCAGTTGTGGGTTTGTGACACTCTTAAAAAGGAGACAGACGTAACATTTTATTGCTGTCTGCATTTCAAATGGATGGAACTTTGTCCAAAACATTGTCAAATAAATTAATTTAATGTGTTGACATGTGGGTTTGATGTTATGAAACCCAGACAGCCTTTTGAGATTTTGCAATTCAAACAAGAAATGGGTTATTAAGTTGACTGCAATTCTTGTTTGTTATTACAATTATACTGTGCTGAAACAAACTGTCCATGCCCAAGACCTATAGTTATTGACATAATAAGCATACTATCCTACTAAAAATTGGTATGCCAGATGAAATATTAGCCGTTATTTTAGTCATTTACTTTATAGCACATTCACGTGGGAAGAAAAGTGTCCTTATTGCCGTACTGTGCAGAGGCAAAAGGCATGATAGTCAGGAGGACAGAGTTGCTCTTGTTCCTTATAATTGACGTGATTCTGTTCAGTTGAAAAAAATCCCACCATGCTCTTTCTCTGGAGCCTTGCTTAGCTGACGGCAGCATTTTATCTCGGCTTTACTGGAGTCATGAGGCCAATGTATGTTTGAATATCCCATTATGAAGGTTCTCTGTTTGCAAGTCCAATTCTTAATCTAAAGCTGAAAACAACAGGGTTAGAGAGATAGGTGTGGGTGATACTCGTGTGTGAAGAGGTCAAGCTGCAGTGTGGTGAGAGGAGGCAGGTATGTCCAAAACAACTGTGTGTAGAACCCTTTTGCAAAGAAAAAGAGAGGATATTTGGTTGCTGAAAATCTATCTTAGGATGTTCTAAATGTATCAAGCACTGTAAATGAATTACTACCAAACAGAAGTAAGATGAGACCAGAAATTCTTTAAGTTTGGATGGCTTTACAATCATCAGCAGACAAATCTCCTAACTCCAATAACCTACTGATTAGATTAGTTTGCAACAATAGCTGCTACGTATGACTTTATTGAACAAGATGTATTTCTAATTGAAAAGCAGAATTTGCCAGACTTTTAAAAAAAATTGTATGAGGTCTTCAAATCATTGCACTACATTGCGTTGCTTTGCTGCAAACTTGAATTGACTGCAGGGTTGGTGTGCTATGACTAGACAATTTGTTAGCAAAAACCTACAGCTGCAGCAAATGGCGATGTTTGAGTGTGGTTGGTCCGTGCCGCTTGTTCTGTCAGTCAACCTGGACATGGGAATCTAGCACCTGTATGTCCGTGCTGAGCCCCGGACTTCACTGTGTTTGGGAAGTCTTTAGGAAGACAAGACAAGCTTGGTCTGACATCAAGGTCTCAATGCCCATAGTGGCACCATTGTGTGATTTGGTTGCAGCCAACTCCAAAAGGACCTTGAAACGTTGCACGGCTTTAAAGGGCAGACTTGCATTGTCTCATCATCTGTTTGTATAGATATCATCACATAATATAACATGACTGACAGACTCCTTGTTTGCATAAGGCGGTTCCTTATTTGCCTGCTGTTCTTCTGTGAGTATTTAGACAGAAGAAACAGTATTATTATAAAATGAAATAAAAAATGTCATGGCAGTCTTTCCCATAGAATAAAGGCATTACAATGAGGATTTGAGTGGGAATGCAAACAAACCTGTCTTTTCTGTAACTAGCTTTATTGTAGCGTTTGTGTTTTTGAGTGTTGGCAATCTATACAACCTCTATAAATAGTTATGTCCATTGATAGTAGATAAATTGTTATTTTTGAAATATTTGACAGAATATCTATAAAAAAAGCAAATAGTTATGTCTCATGTTCTCACACACAGTTAGTGAGATATCAATGGCTAACTCTTGATACTGTTGAGTGGAGCGCTGAGTGAATTGATATGCTCTCAATCAGCGGCTGCTCTCATGGTGGAGTGCTTTATTATTTAAAGTTCTTCGATCAATACTGGCATGCAGATACACTAAACATCTTTACAGCAGACAAGTGACTGAATAAAGCATCATTACTGTCTAAATGCAATGCATGTTCACCTTCCCTTCTACAGGGAACCATGTGCAGCTCCCTGAGTCCCAAACAGACCATTGGCCCGGGCCTGACTGACATGCAGCAGTACCAGCAGTGGCTCGCCAGTCGCCATGAAGCCAGTCTGCTGCCCATGAAAGAGGATCTGGCCCTGTGGCTGTCCAACATGCTTAGTAAGAACCGCTGATTTACATTGCACACATACCTGTTTAATTTTATTTAGACTGATGAGAACTTGTTTGTTCACAGGTCAGTCCAAAAATAGTAGCTTGGCTGTGATGTTGCTGATTGTGCGTTTTGGGAGTTTACAATCAATGTGAACCTCATTACTGCTGTTAAGTAACTTGAATTTGTGGCCATCATTAACAGCTGCTGAATACTGTAACTGGCAGTGAGGATGCAAGGGGCAACACCCACTGCAACACGGCGTCTTTGCTGCATTAAATGTTCTAAAAAGTATTGTTAATTGTGCTTTTAATGTCTCCAATTACAAGCTGTGGATCACACTAGGGCAGTAGTCAACAAAAGAATTACTTAAAAAAAAATAAAAAAAATAAAAGTATCTTCATAAGTGAAAAATCAGAGTAAACTATCCTGTCAAAACTTCAGCTAATTCACTCTTGCCTTCTCCTTTCTGATGTGGTCCATATATGCTTATAATATCCTAGTAAGATAAATATTGACTAATAAAAAATGTGGTTGACTAAGATATCGACAGATTCGATTCATCAACTAAACAACCAAGGACTATAGCTTTTGCTCACACAAGTCGTGACTCGTGTGAGATTCAACAATAAATTGTTTCGTAATTTATAACAATCCATTAATAAACCATTGTAACAAGCTTTCTGAGCCATGCACCAGACAGACCAACCCTAGCATCTATTTTAATTTAATTTAAAATGTCTAACCTCTACGTCTGGCACCAGGATATCCTCCACTGGACTTGTATTTCTCGCTCCAACGATTTAGGTTCCTGAAACCGACACCAGTTTGAGCATCTTAAAACAACTCCTCTATCATGTTTGCTATCTCAAGCTGCCCATTAGATTTTTACTCGAGTCAACATTACACACCTTAAGTCTGTGTGGACAACTGTGCAAATAGTGTAAATTGATGTTGTCCTCTATAAGTTGCCAAATTGAAAAAAAACGGTAGTTGAAATTGGCGAGAACATTTGTTGAGTAGGTGGATACTGGCTGGCAGCTCACAAAGGTGAGTCATTTCTTTGAAAAGCCAAAGCATAATATATAAGAGCGAGTATTAAGTATTTCTCTATGGATCCCGTTGGAGTTGATTTTTCCTATAAGTGCTATGCTTGGTTTAGTATAGGCATAAAACTGGAGCTGGTTGAGTATTTCTCAAGCTCTCGATTTTCTGGCCACAATTACAACATTTGGAACTCATTAAAAGCCTTAGACCCCTCCTCCTATATGAAACAGAAAAGGAATAAAAAAAAAAAACATCTCTGGGGTTGCTTTTCCCGCAGACACCACCCCCCATCACCACCTCCAATTTCACTATGATCTAACGTAACAAGAATGGTCGCTTGGAAGTCAGTCAAATGGACAGCTCAAGTTTATCTTAACCCATCAGAATGAATCTACAGGATAATGCGGTTCTATCATGCTATCCCTACGTACAAAGACAAATGCAAAGTAGTTGATGCGTTGCAGATTTAACTACTGCAGAACCCACGACCGTACCATTATATTTGGGCAAAGCTTGAACCGCAAATGGGATAATAAATGCTTGGTGGTTAGTTATTCTTTTTTGATGAATTGAGTGCACTGCTTCATTATGCCTCCCTTGGTCAGGTCTGGAAATCACCGCCGAAAGCTTCATGGATCGCTTGGACAATGGATTCCTGTTGTGCCAGCTGGCTGAGACACTGCAGGAGAAGTTCAGGGAAAGCAACGGAGTCCTGTCTCCACTTGGCAACAACAAGGTAACAGAAAACCTGAGCATTACAGTAGTGTTAACAATCTCACTTTTATGAACAGATCCTGAAAGTACTTTGAGGGACTTTGATGTTTGAGAGCAAAGATTTTAGGTCCAAGAAGCCAAATGCTTTGGATTGTATACTAGCAATAAACTTAATAATTAGTATTTGGAGTTGCTTATAAATATAAACAGATAATATAAGACCCATTAACATGCACATTAATATGGAAGCAGTGGAAGATTTCTGTACAGTATTATACATTTTTCAAATTGTTGTTTTTCAAGTGTGTTTTTTTCTAAGTTATGGTTTGTGTTAGAAATAAACATTATTTCTTTGTCACAGTTTAGTCATACCTATATGCAAGAAAATTCTTTATTCTCTGATGAGTTTTACCAGTCAGACAGAAAGTCTAAATTGGGAGATGTAGTGTGCGTGGCTTTTAGTTGGGCAACAAAACCTTTGGCAAGAGCTCATGAACCAATAAGGCCCCATGTAAGAAGTGGCAAAGGTGGCTTAAGTTTGTTTTCTTTTAAAGACCTGAGGATTACAAGGATTTATTTTGCATGAGATGTCATCCAACTTCACAGCAGGGTTTTCTTATAAAAATAACAATTCACACAAGTTAACCTGAAATTGTCGATGAAAGACGATGAAAGAATTTTGCTCCAATAATTGACTAGACATTGTAAAATATATATCGTTCAGAGTCAGACATGCACATATAACCATAAAACTACAACAAGAAAAGAAATGTAGTCACAAATTAGCTGTCTCAATCCAGTCTTTGTTAATTTCATTTAAAACAACGATTCAATTTAAAAACGTCATGGAGAGGTTATATCATAAGACGCTACATACCAGTAACTCCTTTTGAAGTCTCTTGAGTAAATGTGATTTTCTCAACCTAATGGATTGTCCTCACTTTCTCTACTCCAAGTGGAACAATTGGCATTTCAATCTAGTTTCATTGTGTATTGACTCTGATAAACATTAATTTCTGAACTTGTACATCTGTATTTGAAACTCCTTTCCTGTTCATACCGTGTAGAGCAAGTTAAAGACATATTTTTAGCTCAGGGACTTGTTGATGATTGCTCTGGGCTTAGTGACGGAGGGTCTCCTGATCTCAGTGCGAGCGCAGCCGCACAGATGTGAGGAGACAGTGGATGACTCACTGAACACAGACTCTTTTCTCTGAAGAGACTGAGGAACAAGGCAATACAGTCCTGACGCAGATAAGACCACTTCAGTCATAATTCTAATTTCTAATTTAAAAAAATACCGTATCCTTTTGGTTTTGATTCATGTTGGAGGCACATGGCTGCTTGCCCAGTAAATGCGGTCGATGGTTCAATTCCCCCTTCTCTCAATTACTTGCCGCCTTGGACACTGTGCTTTGGTATAGGAGGAACAGATCTATATTGTTCTGTGTACTGTAGGTCTGTTTCACGCTGTCTGTATAAAAATGTCACCGAACATAATGCACAAGCTGCTGTTTATGCACTCTTATGTCTTCAAGCCCTTTTAAAGTTGATGTGATGCATGAGACAAATCCATGAATCTTATTGAGTCATCTAATATACTTGCATCAATCGATAACAGCAGAATAGAGATAACATTGAAGCCTTCTCATATGCTTGTCTTTTGCTCAATTTCAGCCTTCATTAATTGTTCATATCTATTGATGTTGAACAAGATCAGACTTCACAGAGCTGTGACAATGAAGGGAGTTTGAATAGGTTGTGTTCACATTGATCTTTCTGTGGGAATACAAATAATTGTAATACGCACTTTGTAGTTTTTCCATAAATTTGGCATTATCAGTCCCCATAAACTTTCGACTAATCACCTCCAAAGTTGTGTAGCTTCTGTGCACTGTGTAGATAACTATTTTGTGTAATTGTAATAGTCACTTCAAATGTGGCCAACATATTTCAACAGGAATTAAAACAAAGCTTTTCCAGAAGGAGTCAGGGGTAGAGTCCGGAAAGCAAAGAAAAATACCCCAAAAAGCCCATTGCATATTTTCAGCATGAGCTCACTGCACCTTTCCCATCGCTCAGACGCACATATCCTGCATAAAAAACCACAGCCAGGCATAAATCTCCCTGTAAGGACCATGTGGGGGCTCAGTGCCATAAGTGTGTCATTTGATCCCGAATACAGAGGGCCTGGTAAAATAGGCCCAGTATACTAACCCGCCATCTTTTATATTGATCTGTATGGAAGTGATCCGTGTGGAAATCAGAGCCTTAACAGATGGAAAAGAAGTCAGTGCATAAAATAGCCTGAATGGCCCTGTGTTTCGATGAAAGCCCTGAGGGGGGGAAGTCACACTTTTTGACTAATGTTCACATTGCTCCTTGTTCATCACAAGTTAGAAGATCATAAATGCATCAGTGACATATACTTTGTAACTCTTTGCTTGCAGACCATTCCCTCACGGAGGATTCCATGCCGGAAAAGTGCACCATCGGGATCTTTCTTTGCACGGGACAACACGGCAAACTTCCTGTCCTGGTGCAGAGAGGTTGGAGTTGGGGATACGTGTCTATTTGAGTCTGAGGGTTTGGGTGAGTGCTTTTAACACACAAGGATGAGGTGACAGGGTTTCAGTATATGTCAGTGAAAAAAATTGTGAACACATACACTGACAACACGAGCACAACAATATGACTGTGCCCTTATAACAATAATAACTGTACTATCAAATGTCCTACAATACTATTACATTTATATCCAATTGCAAGTTTCTAGTTCTGAATGCATTGTTTTATTGCAGTAGGAACTATGTACAAACAGTATCCTGCTCTAGTGCAGCCAGTATGAGGAATTGGCACATAATCACTTTTCTAGTTGTAATCCTAGAATATGACAATAATTATAACACAAACAGTGTCTCATTGCAAGGAAAAAGTAAAATATCTACAAAACAGAGACCCTTCCCATAATCTCACAATAACTATTTTATCGTAGTTTTGACTATTGTTATATCTATTAAAATTATTGAGCAGTGGATTGTTACATCTTTCCGTCAGAACCAAAATTCACAACTTGAGCTATAGTTGAAGTTTTGTTTCAGTTATGGAATTAATCAGGTCTGTTTACTTGCTGCCTATTTATACTCTACTAACAGATGCCGTGAGGTGCTGACTTTTATGCAGTACACTGTTCACCTGTCAATGGTGATGGCATCTTTGCTTTGACTGGATTAGAGTAACCGTGAATCTGATTGCATCCACCACACAAAATGCCTGTAATACAACAAAGCAACAACCACAGAGGGGAGTGAGTTGGTGAGAAAGTAGGCCAGCAGTATGCAAATGTATCTGAGTTGGGACAGTTCACAGTCGGCCTCTTTTATCAATGTCTCAAATTAGCGACGAAGATTCATGTGTGTGAAAGCAAAGAAAGTACTTCTGTTGACTCGAGCGCTGTAGTCCAAACAAGCTCAGATTGTGACCTCGACAATGTCATACTCTCATAATGTGCATTTTTGCGATTCTGTCTGGTGCCTGCCTGAGCACAGTAAAATTATTTCTGCTATGTAAAGGTATGAAGGCAATTTTACTGACTTTTAAAACACTGGGTTGACTATTTTCTATATTATTTCTCTTTTTCTTTGTCCTTGTTGTGATGGATTTGGTTCAGAAGTACAGACATCCAGGTTGGCAATTGAACAATAACCTTTTCAATAATGCATGGTGTGGTGTGTCACATCTTCATCTTACTGTGGTATAAACACTTTGTTCCACCAATGACTCTACAGTAGATCCATTTTCATCTACATTTATGCAGAAGTGGAAAGTAACTAGTAGATTTTTTGGATAATTGTACTGTTTTGAGTATTTTTTTTTTTTTTTGAAGCGTACTTGTACTATACTATAATTGAGTAGATACATTTAAAATCAATTATTGAATACGGCACAAGTCTCAATCATCCCATCCAGGGTTTGTCTCACCAATGATGTCACCTCTGTCTCTGCTTCCATCTACACGACAAACGTACAAACAGCACTGCATCGGCTGTTTTGATTGGTCAGAGCTCAGAGAATATGCAGATTGCGGTTTAGTTAGTTCAGCTTTAAACGCTTTAATTAATAAGGTTTTGTATACAAAAAACAGATCTAAAATGCTACTAAATTGCATAAATAGTACCTTTGAGTAGTACTTTACATGCATCCTTTTTACTTTTACTTAAAGGCAATTTTGGCAGTACAATTGAGTACATTTTAGTTGACTACCAATTTTCAGTGCTCTTTCCACCTCTGCATTTATGATACGACAAAGCGTGACACTGATGCATGAAGTAAATGTATTGTAATGTATGTTCTCTGTCACGTCACAGTTGTGTTTATTTGCTAGTTTTCAGTGCATTGTTAGTAATTTATTAATACATTTTTCCTATCAACATTTTTTGACAGTTCTTCATAAGCAGCCCAGAGAAGTGTGCCTCTGTCTTTTAGAGTTGGGACGAATAGCCAGCAGGTATGGATTAATTTGCATCATGAATCATGTTTGTGAACAAAGAAACAGAATCTAAACAAATTAGAAAGGGAATTGATAACTCACTACCCACTTCTCAGGCTGTAAGGTATCAACACCAACTCTATGTTCTGTTGTAGGTACAATGTGGAGCCTCCTGGACTCATAAAGTTGGAGAAAGAGATTGAACTAGAAGAGAAAGCACCTTTACCTCCTCCATCACCTGTGTCCCCATCTCAGCCCTTTCCTCCATCTCCATCATTGTCGCCGTCCCCCTCCCCAACTGCTTCCCCAACTCCGGCCAAAGTCACCTCCAGCAAGAAAAGTACAGGGAAACAGCTGGATGATGCTGTAAGTCTTTCAAACACATGATCTGTTGTGCTTTACTTGATGCTATGTGTGTTTAAACATGTATGTTTGTGTTTTAGGTGCGGCACATAGCTGATGATCCTCCGTGCAAATGTCCAAACAAGTTCTGTGTGGAGAGACAGGCACAGGGTCGATATCGCGTCGGAGAGAAAATGCTCTTTATTCGGGTAATAATATATTGCTTATAAACCTATAATATAAACTGTATTTTAATCTAATATGTAGATTGTACACACATTTTAGCAGCTGGATTTTTAATGAGAGTTGGAATGAGAGTCGTTATTGTGTTGTGCCTGCTGTTGCTATGTTGTCTTAATGACTGGTAATGAAAATTTTAACTGAATATAGTTGCATAGTATCAAATATACAAACTATTTTGAGGGGAAAAATCCTTTGCATAAAATCGATTCTTGCTGGTGACCCTTTTTAGAAACAGCCAGAGTCTGAGCTGAGGTAAACATTATTACAGAAAGTAAATGAAGAAGAATACAGATTGCAGAAGCAGCATTCATCCCTTTGGGACTGTGGTTACTTGGCAACACAGCACCAGTATTCGCACCTCTAAAATGTGATTTCTGCATACGGTATGTCGAGGATGTTCAGGCACAGGGAGGAGGGTCTTCTGCTGTCGGCATGTTACACTGCACTTTACAAAATGGTGTGTGATAAATACAGCACAATATGACTAAGACTATTAACAGAATAATGTTTGGTACATATAGTCCATGTAGGCCTACTTTCATTGACTGAATATTTATTCTTTGTGTTGCTGAGCAACCATGGACTAATGGGAAACTTTGCATCCAAATCAAGGCTTTTTGGTGCACAAACACAGTTTATAGTGACAATCGTTACACAAGCACAGATTATATATATAGCAAAGATATTTTAATATTATGCACAAATTATGCGGAGTCAAGCCTTTTATCTGAGGCAATAGTAATTGTGAAGATGCTTTAATTAAGATTCCACAGATATTATATGCTCCATGCTGCTGCTACACTGAAAATAAGACACCAAACCCAAAAAGGTCTGACCACTGCACAATACACATTACAGACGTCCCCTTAGTGCCATAAATGAGGTTCTTGTACCTGGAACACCAGACCTGAACTTTCTGTGTTATGTGGGAGTGGTGCTGTCCCGGCAGGACCCAGGGGCTGTTGTCCACTCAAACGCTGTGAAAAGGGGTCCCCTCCAACAAGGTCCTGTCCCAGAGCAGCATGATTGAAACACTTCTGCATCACAGCAGACCATTACCTCCACAGTCACAGCGCCCCAAGGCCTGCAGCAGCTGATTGGATGTGCTGCTGCCACTGGCCTGCAGATTGATTTTGTTAAGAGACTTATAAATGTTGTATGTTATGCTGCTGCAGGGCAAGAAACCTCATATTGGGCAAGATTGAGGGGACAATCTCAAGAGCTACTTTACCCTTTTAAAATATAAACTTGGAGTTTCCTGTTCAATGCAGCTGTGTCTCTCTTCATTGAACCCTTTCTGTGTGATTTCTCAGAAAACTATTCTATTGTTAATGGGTTAAAAGGTTAATAAGTGTGGAAGACATGCTTTATGGTCATTGCCTCTGGGAAATGTAAATGCCAGAGCTGTAAATGACTTCCTTTCTTTAGGAGGTCAGTTTTTCTTTTTTTTTTACTTATATGTAAATAAAACATTTATATTTATAATGAAATGACAAAATCAAGTTAAAGTCTTGATTAAGTGCAACAGCCTTTCCCAGAAATCAACCTAAGGGATCTTTTTCTTGACCTTAAAGTGATAGAAATATGCCAACATTAGTCCAGGGTGGACCTCAAAGCATTAAGTGTTCATTCAGGTTCAAAGCTCCATTAGGGAAATGACTTAAGACTCTTAAGAAGGACTTTTGACACACATCAACACGAGTGGCTCTGTAAACCTATTGTGTCTTTTCCTTCTTGCTGTCTGCAGATGCTCAACAATAAGCATGTGATGGTGCGTGTGGGCGGAGGCTGGGAGACCTTTGAGAGCTATCTCTTAAAGCATGATCCGTGTCGCATGCTGCAGATTTCCAGAGTGGAGGGAAAGACTTCACTCATCAGTAGCAAGTCCCCCAGCATCAAGGACCTGAGCCCTGACAGCTACATGGTGGTGGCAGCAAACTGTAAAGGCAAAAAGTGAGACCATGCAGGAACTGGACTACTCAAAATAATTTCCCAAATAGATGTTCAAGTGTGATATATCCATGTTTTTAGTTGTATTTAATATTTTAGTGAGAACAGTTCAGACAATACATTTGTCTTCAATAGTATGCTCTTTTAGTATAGTATAGTTAGTAGTTTTTTTTATTGATTTAATGGATTCCTGGATTTAAGAAATGTTCTGTATGTCTGATAACAATTTTTCTACAAAGACCAAAAAGCCTTACCAAGCCTTGTGTTTAGTCAGACTAAACATGTGAGCGACCTCTGTGCTGTAGATATACATATTAGACAAGTCTATGAAATGTATGATTCTTGTACCATTGAAATGTTTTTATTTATTTTGAATTGCGACGACGACTATCATCTTCTCATCCTTGCTGCATTCAGCCAGGTTCCTGGGGTCCTTTCTCTAATTTCTTGTATGTTACTGCACTCTAGTGGCGGCCTATTTTCTCGAGTCACATACGGAACACAATCTCTTAAATCATCTGGAAAAAAATTATAAATTGTATGCAAGACTGTATATTTTATTGAAAACGTTATGACTGGAAATTAAGTCAATATCTATAAATTCCTTTGACAATTATGATATAGTAAACAGTTATACATTTGTATTATTTTTCTTGCAAAACTACACAATCCCACATAGCAGAAATTGTATTTATTGTAGCAAATAACACTGATTATATCTTCAGTACTACAAAATTGGCAAGAGCACCAGAAGCTTTCAAGGAAATGCACTGTCAAAGGCAAGATTTCTGTACTAAATATGTAATAGCTGTCAAACTGTTTTTGCATCTTTCATCATAATAAAGCGGAGATACATACATTGTCTATTATGCATAAGTTATAAAGGGTTTCAAACAAAATGAAAAGTCTCATTGAGGGTGTAGTGCCAGATGCTAGCAGAAAGTGCAGCAAGTTCATCTCCTTCCGTTATAGTGGCTTGACTTTCACCATTAATATTCTGTGCTCACCAAAAGCACCTCATATGATAAATAGCTTCAAATTAATGGATATCATAAATTAATGTAAATTAAATTTTGTAAACAAACAAGGTGTTTTGCTGTTTTTAACAACTCAGACAAGACAGTAGTTACAGCAAGAGTGAAGTCTGAGCGCTTCATAAGGGCAATCTGTGAGTATCAATATATTTAACAGCAATTGTTTGTGCCATTTAAGTCTCTTCATAAAAAGGAAAAAATTATGGCAACAGGGTAGAAATGTCAACTGCATTTGTTTGTGCAAATTGTCTGTCTTGTCTATGAATAAATATATACTAGTGGAATAATTAAATACTTAAATTACAATTTATAAAATAAACAGCAGTTTCTTTCTTCAAGTTGGGTTGGAAGTTTGGTTTTCAGAATTTAAGTATCAATATTTTCATCCAACTTGCCACTGGAAAAGAATGAAAATATATTTGATTAACCGATGTGTAAATGTAATGTAAATAAGTACACAATTTATCTGGGGAAATGATTAATACAAATTTTAAAGTAAAGTCAAACTAGTTCAGAACAATCACAAGATTACCTTTAGTCCACCACCTCCGGAGACTGAGGTGGTCATCTCCTGTTTTTCCATCTCTTCTTGTTTTTTTCTTTTCCTTTCCACTGCTTCTGGGTTTTTAACACCCCTGTATGTTGTCTGTAAAATAACAGGAAAGGTTTAATATTATCATAAACAGCAAACATCAACGGAAAACAGCCAAGCAAACAAAGGACAGAGTGTGAGCAGAAGTGCGACCCTTCTCTTATCGCTGTGCACAGAAGTTAAAGTTAAAGCAAAGCACTGGACAACATTACCATTAAAATGGTGATCTGTGTGCGAATCCATTCCAGCTGTGAAACTCAGGATTGTGGTTGGGTAAGATTATGTGACAACAAGCAATGGGGTTAATTTTAAGAAAGGGAGACATTTTATTGTACGTTACGCCTACTCACCTCTGTGCCACTTTTGTCTTGTTCTTACGTTTTTTCAAGTGGCTCCTCTGTACAGTGAAAATTACTCATGAAGCTCCTCTAATAATTAGAACTATCTTTAAGAAATTGTGCACACCCAATTTAAGGTAAACAAGTACAATAAACCATTATCAAACTAGTCCAAATCAATCATTTATCAATTTCAGATATTGCGATGTAAATACATTATGTTATACGGTCGACTTACTTGAGTATGCACAAAAACCACCGCCTTCCCCTTAGACAACAGTAATAGTGTGGAAAACACAATTGTGTTCATTCCGTTTCAATACACTTAAAGCCCAGCTGGAATGTTTTATTTCAGTATTTTCACACAGAGACATAAAAGTGGATGACAGCGTGGACTTTGGAACAAGACCACTCCCCTGGACCCGCACAGCTTTTACATACTAACTCTGGTGTAAATGTAATGTCATGTATTTGGATAGTTTTCACAGTATGGACTTGGAACCCACCTCCTTTTGTCTCTTTTCAGCCGCTTCTGCTAACTGTCTTCTCCTAGTATCCTGTATGGAAAAAACACACACACAACGACTTAGGAGTTCTTCGATACAGCGTGAATGTGCAAGGCCTGTCAGGAATAATTGACATTCCACTTATATTTACATAGACTAAAACCAAGCAATGGGGCTAAATACCCGTGTCTAGGAGGAATTGCGCATTTACTTCAACTGTATTCTATGTTTGTTTTTACACCAACATCGATAACAAAGTTTTTTGTAACTGAAATAACATATTACTTACAGGATCTGGCGTTACTACAACATCGTCCGCCGCGCCTCCAAAGCACGGTAAACACATCCCCATCTTTCTGTAACTCTCAGACCACAAAAGGCAACGTTGAATAATTGTGAAATGGTACACTTAAATTTAGCTATCAACAAGCTATTTTGCGGGGATATGGGTGAAGGCTGTAGCGCTGATAAATAAGGCAGATTCTCCCGCAGGCTGACTCGTGTAGCATCAGGCACCGTTAGCTAGCGCCGCAGCTAGCGTTAGCGTTAGCTACCTGACGTTACATGCCAGGCGGCAGTTCTTCTTTATAGATAAAAGCATCGACAGTCTAGGGAAGTAACTAAGGCAATTAATGTTTCCACCACCTCTTGTTTAAACCTAACTTTAGTGACATCTTGAAAATGCGGCGCTTGATTTCGGATGTTTTACGCCTTGGTTATTTCTGGAGTTAAATGGATTGCGTTTGCAGAAGCCTGGGTATGTTCAAGACACAATATTTATTTTATTTTCAGACATTACAGCTGCAAAATATGGTTTAAAATGCACATGTGCATATTGCCGATATTGACGTGAATTAGACTAACTTGTAAATGATAATGTAGCAAAAATTGTAAACTACCCACTTTTGGATTATTGAACATTATATTCTTGAACGCAACTTTTTGGAAGAATTTACGCTGCATTATACGTGGATCAACAGCACCACCCCGTGGACAAAGCAAGAAGTTAAACTTACTGTATGTACTATGCTTTTAGGCTACTCATTGTACATTGCCTAGCTGTTACATTATCTTAATTATCTTAATTGATTTCAGTCGTGTTTAAATGGCTAAAGTCACAGTGTGAGACTTAATGTTTATTTTTACTTAATATTTTGGTTTGTAAGGATTCCAGACTCTCTTAAAGCTACATTCTGTTACAGTGAGTGTGAGATGAAGAGAAGCTCTACCTTTTAATACAGGTAAGCCACGTGCATGGTTTAATTATTTTTTTAAAACATGACCAACACAATAAAATTACTCAAGCATAATCAAAAACGTATAAATGTGTTGGGAGTAGTTTGTCAAATCCTTGTGTGGTGTGAATGACTGGAGTCCCCTACAGCAGTTCTGTCTGGTCAGTACAGTGTCCAATCAATAGAGAGTTTAATGTTGTGCCGCGCTTTGTCTGACAAAACTCCACCCATTCATCTTTGTCGGCTAGCTGGCTTTTTCACAGCTCAGCGTGAAGCAGCAGCGAAGGGATCGCAGACACATGAAACTGCTCATCCTTCTGTAGCATTGTATGTTAAGAAGAAGATATTAATCTTATTCAAGTGGGATTTGGAATAAATGACAGGTGCAAACTATGGACGCCACAGCCTCGCAGGCTCTGGGCTGCTCTTCAGGTATGGATAACTTTTGAAACTTGGCAAGCTTTACCACAGAGATGTTTCTAATTAATGAGAGGATGTTTTATTGAAGTAGTAAATGTGTGTAGTCATTTTTATTTTGGACTATCTCTGATGCCATATGCCATATTGTTTGACTGAAATACTAAACTGAAGCTCTAATATAATGTATTACAATGTATGAAATAAGATGCTTGTTAGTAAGAATTATTGAAAGTATTTAGAATTCAAAATATGTCGCACTTATAAGCTCCTTCAGTGTATGCTAGTAGACGTTCTAAGAAATCAAATATCACGATGACAGTAATTTGCATTGATCTGTTGTTTTTTTCATGCTTCCACAACTTATGGAAAACTAGTGCAAAGATCCAGTGAAAACTCAGACAGAATGCAGTTTAATGAGCTAACAATACATGAATGCTGTTGCTTTTATTAGCCTAAGATCATCGCTGCCCCAGGCCAAGATGGAAATGGCAAAATTATGGCGATGTCCTGTAATCTAATAAGGCTTTTTATTGTGTTGATCCATGTGCACAAATGTTCAGTGGTGTGAGGAGAAGCCAGCTACAGTTAGCATTACTTTTGCTTATGTAGTTGCCCAGTGACCTTTGACCCAAAGAGTGTTTATGAAGAGAGAAGGTTTCTATATAAGAATAATCACGGGATACTAGTAAAACATACATTTTTTCTTGTTTTATAAGATCCATGATGTAAGTCCTGAATATAAATGTTAAGGGTTGCTAAAGAGGAATGAGCATGCATGTTAAGGTTTTAAGATACAAGTTGAATAGGAAAATATAAAAGAGGATTCTGGCCCAATCACATTTTATGTTTTAATACCCCTCATGCTTAAAGATAAAGGTCAAAATTTCACTTTGCTTTCAAATTAGATTTTGGCAAGTAAAACATAAATCATTTTTTCATTGTTAGGAGCCTTTTTATAAGATTACAGATTTAAATTTTAGGAAAACCTCTCTGCCGTTTCTAAGTGACCTAATGTACAGTGTTTAGTCTAGTGTTTAGTGTAGTGAGAGCTGTTTGCTGCCAACACTGTCTCTCTAGAAACCTTAATGCCTCTTTTATTCAGTTAACAAACAGCAGAGTGTTAAACTGTTCTAAAACCAAATTACATTTACTTTATAATCAGTGCAAAGTGTTCCCAAACATGCTGTTATTAAATTAGACAAGACTCAATAAAGTTATAATTGGAATACTGCTCATCAGTGGTTAATGCAACACTTAACTGTTACTTTAGTGTTGATGTGTATTTGTTCAAACAGGAAATACCTGCTCATCAATCGATCTACCTCAGGACCAGCTGTAGCTCCTGTACTCTGCTTTAATGGACAACAGCATTAAACAAACTTTCCATGTCACATTTTAGTAAAGTTTTAACTCATCACCTTGTTATTACTCTTAAAATGCATCAAACCATAAATAACATATGGTCTTACTTGGAAGTGCACATAATGCAAAGACATTAGACGTATTATGTTGAAACAACTTTTACGAGCTTTTAACCCTGTTATAACTGTGTTCCCTGATCATTAGCTTACTTAGACTTGTGTTTGTATTGATTCATGCATGTTTGAGTAATCATGTATTGTCCTGCATTAGGGCCTTGAGTGCTCAGTGCTTCAATTTTCACCTACCCCCTATCTCCACCCATTTCTTTGTACAAATTCACACTCTGGGTCACACAAGTAAGGTTAAAAAAAATTGACATAGCCATTTTCAACAATAAAGACAAATAAGTAAATTCTGCATAGACCAATACCACACTATAATATTTCTTATTTAAGTGACAAATGAAATATACAAAAAGTAATTTTGCCTATCGATTAATCTATTGATTATTCTTTTGATCAATTGCTTGGTTATTCAGAACGTAAAAGGCCGGTCCATATGAGATTTTTACTCAATTCGACCAGATGAAGCTGAAGTGAAGGAAGTCCTGGGGGAATGTCTACAGTCCAGTGTTTTTTCCTCAAAAACACTCATTTGCAAATTTCTCGTGTCATTACTGCTCAAGCTGAGTCATAAATTTTTTTTTCAGCCCATGGCATATTCTGGCGCCTATGTAAACACCAATTAAAGATTGCTGGATGACTAAATTATTTAAATAATCAATTAACAGCAATTAATTGATTAACTTGTGGCATCTTCTATACATAGCGTTTACTCAGGTACAAAAAGTAGTTAAAGGGACAGTGTGACAGGAATTGTGACTCATGATGTTTGAATGCTGTCCACTGCCTTGCGCCTCTGGCTTCTTTTCATGTTCAATGCACAAATAATATGCACCACAGCACAGTTTACATCCACATTTGTAGAGCAACATTAAATTGTAAACAAATAAAAACATGTGTCTCAGTGATCTAGGTAAAGCTTTACATACAACTGCTGCCGGCGATAGTAAAACATTGTATGACGTAAGCTATAGCAATAAACAGGAAGCTGAATCATAACTTGAATTCTCTTTGAGCATTAAACTTGATCCAATTTTAGCTTGTGCAAATGCTTGATTATGGAATATTAACCACGATCATTTGTTTTCTGACGGGTCTTCTTTTCTTTTCTCATTTGTGAAAATGTTAAGTATGCCTATGTTCTTTACAGTCCAGACATAGTTACTTGTTATTAATTATTCACTTGATCCGATGAAAGGGATCATTACAGAAAGCCATAGACCCTGCTGTATCCCATTAGTGTCAAGTAGCCAACAGTAAAAACCATTGTCGCAAGTTTTTAAACATGTATGAGAGACATGAGAAGATAACTATCAATTAAGAAATAGAAAAAACTATTTACATCATCATTACACTCAACAAAACATTACAATTGTATAAAGTCTAGTTATGGTTAATGGTTAATTTAATTTTATGCCCACAAGCAAAATAATATTGTTCATTTATTGTAAAAACAAAGCAGTAGCTTCTTTATTTATTATTAGATGTGTGATTCCTGCAAAGACCTTACACATTTAAGGAATGAGATCTAATACTGTCTTGTTTTGAGGCAAACCACTCCAAGTATATTTACTTCTATATTTTTTACAGACTACATTTAGCTGATTGTACCATTGTTGAAATAGAATTAATTAGAGTTCAAGCGAATAAACAAAAAGATAAATGAGAATGTATGTCCTGCAAAAGTGATCAGTTGTTTTGTGTTGTTCCCAGGATCATGTCATCAGGTCAGGTGCATGTATGTGCCTCTGCTGGAAGGTGCGACTTCCTCTGGAGACAAACATGTCCAAAGCAGCTCCGGCCTCAGTCACTCAGCGTCCTGGAGCTCCACCGCCAACAGCAGCCTCCAGTCTGCAGCCACAGACTTGTACAGCGAGCAGCACTCAGGCTAGTCACTCACAAAGCATAATACTTTACAGTCAGATGCTTCAATATCATTTTGGTTTGGTCATCCATACCATTGTTAAACATTTTTTAGTTTTACTCTTTTCAATTTGGCAACAGCATGTACTTCAAGTCTGTTTGTTCTCTTCACCTGCTAATGCCTGATCAGGACACCAGGGGGCAGGAGCATATAAAACCGCAATTGATATTTAAGAAACGACTATTATTTTGTCTTCTAGTTTATGTACATTCCATTACTGTATATCTTCATGTATTAAGCCTTTTCCTTTGTATCAAAACCTGGCATGGAAGTTTATTATTGTGAGAACATTGATTGCCGCTTCACATTTTTTGCCATTTCAATCTCAAAATAATTGACAATGGGTAATTCAGATACATTCTCCTAATACATGTACTGAATGTCTGCCCCAAAACACAACATTAATGAGAAGAAGTAGCAATAGATTTGTTATGCCATACTCTGACTATGACTATGACTGTACTGAGTTTGTTCTCCCACTTCTGAGTGAGTTTAATCCGGGCACTCCCATTTCTCCCATCAATCCAAAACTTGCTCTATAGGCCAAATCCTCCAGCTAAATGCTGAAAATTCATTCAAACTCAATTCTGTACAGAAAAGTTGCCTTAATAAATTGTAAATGATTGTTTTAACCTTTTACTTAGCAAGTTAACCACCAGATGGCAGTATGTTATTATGCCAAATCCGTGCCCCCTCTGCAGCGTTATCATCTGACCTATATCTGAATTATAAGGCTGAACTAGAAGGAATATAAAAACAAGACTGCATGTATCTGGCTTAATGTGAGTGAGCTGTCTATTATTCCTAGTTAAACAAATGTAGTAGTCGAGTCTGAGGGTTGGCACACTTAAGCCTGTCTCCATCCTCCAATAAGACCTTTGAAGTGGTGGGAGGAGGAGAGCCACAAAGCAGATGGTATTTGCATCATCGACAGATGCCAGACTGCTCCCCAGAAGTCCATCACATGCAGAGATTGATGGAAAAGAACTCGACCACGACCCAAATATTGTGACTAGAGGACACACAATAGCATTGTCTACACACACAAAATTCATATCAGTTGTCCAGAAATCACTATAATTTGTACAATCTGTTCTGCTGCGTTGACTGCTTGACCTCTAATATAACCGGCCAAGGGAACACTGGCAACATAATAAAAAATAATAATAATAATAACAAAATTATATTAATAAAATAAAATAAATATAATGTTCCAGGACATGCTATCAATTCAGTATGAATTTACAGAGATTGAAGGATGTTGGTCCTCCAAGACTATAAGAATTTAATCTTCCAATCTTCCAAAAATATATAATTTAAATTTTTAAACCCAGCGACGAGCTGGCCACTGTCCAGGGTGTAGGGTGTGTCACTGGGATAGGCTCCTTCGCGACCACTAACAGGTAGAAGCGGTAGAAAATGAATGAATGAATGAATTTAAATTTGTAGTTGAACCTCAGTTGAACTGAAATATATTCCGCTGTGAAGACACAGAAGCAGAACATTTAAGCATGTCACTTCTCAAAACATTTGAGTGAGCCATTGCTCGTGTTGATTCAGTATTGGACAAGTTGTTCAAAGACCTAGCAGTAACATCTTTCATCGCCAAACTATGAAGTATTATTATCAAAGACAACTAAGTGCTTCAGAACTTTGCCTATATTGTCACAATAAAATGTCTGAATCATTGGTTCTTATGTGAAAACTTGACAGCTTATAGGTTGAAAATGACCAGAGAAAAGGAATAAACATATGTGCTAGAGACTTATATTTTTTGACTAAATTCCAAGATATACAGAGCAATGTATAAAGATTTGAATGCACAAGTAAATATTTCCATAAGTAGACATGAACAGTGCACTGGTTGAAGAGTTCTCATAAACAAACTTAATTATAAATAATAATAATTATAATAATAATAATGATAATGCCTTACCTTTGTAATGTGCTTTACAAACTTGTCGAAGCCTCTCAAAGCCCTATGCTGTTGCCAATCTATCGCCACCCAGTGATGGTAAGCTACTTAAGCTATGTATGCCCTGGGGCAGACTGATGGACCCGTGGCTGTAAGTTTGTACCTTCAGCTCCTCTGACTACCACCAAGTGTTTTGCTCAAAGACACAACTTAACCCTGAAACTCCCACATACAAATCTCTTCCACTTAAAGTGCATATGACAGGTTAAACTACACATTTGCCATCATTGTCCCTGTCCCCAAGAAGCCCCGGATCACTGGACTTAATGACTACAGGCCTGTGGCGCTGACGTCTGTAGTCATGAAGTCATTTGAACGCCTGGTCCTGCCCCACCTCAAGTCCTTCACCTCCTCCCTGCTGGACCACTTGCAGTTGCTTACAGAGCCAACAGGTCTGTAGACGACGCCATCAACCTGGCACTCCACTTCATCCTGCAGCATCTGGACTCCCCGGGAACCTACGCAGGATCCTGTTTGTGGACTTCAGCTCTGCTTCCAACACCATCCTCCTGCTCTGCTCCAGGACAAGCTCTCCAGCTCAACGTGACAAACACAAACTGCTGCACCTCCAGCCACGACTCCGTAAAACTGATCAAGTTTGCGGATGACACCACTCTCATCGGGTTCATCTCGGACGGGGATGAGTCTGTCTACAGGAGGGAGGTGGACCGGCTGGTGTCCTGGTGCAGCGGCAACAACCTGGAGTTCAACGCCCAGAAGACAGTGGAGATGATCGTGGACTTCAGGAAAGTCACAGCCCCCCAGCCCCCCTCGTCATGACAGACTCCCCCATCACCATCACCACCGTGGACTCCTTCCGCTTCCTGGGCACCACCATCACCCAGGACCTCAAGTGGGAGCCCTCCATCAGCTCCCTCATCAAGAAGGCCCAGCAGAGGGATGTACTTCCTGTGGCAGCTGAGGAAAGCCAAGCTGCCAGTGCAGATGATGGTGCAGTTTTACACAGCCATCATTGAGTCCATCCTCACCTCCTCCATCACCGAGTGGTACGCTGGAGCCACAGCCAGGGACAAACGGAGACTACAGCGCATTGTGCGTTCTACTGAGAAGGTGATCGGCTGCAGACTTCCATCTCTGCAGGACCTGTACGTCTCCAGGCTTGGGACGAGCAGGTCGGATCACAGCTGACCCTTCTCACCTGGACATGGACTATTTGAACCACTCCCCTCAGGCAGGAGGCTACGGTCATCCGGACCAGAACCTCCAGCCACAAGAATAGTTTCTTTCCCTCTGCCGTTGGACTCATGAACACTTCTAAACACCTGCCACTTTAACTGCAACTATTCATACACGCACTGCACTTTCTGCACTACAACTTTAAACTTAACTGTAAACTTGTGTACATAGCAATGCCTATTTTTATTTTATACTATAGTAATTTTAAATTGTCCCTTCATGCCGAGACAAGTTCCTATGTCTGTGAAGTTTGTTCATTGACAATTGGCAATAAACCCCTTTCTGATTCTGATTCTGATTCTGACATTTCACTAAAATGTAGTGAACATGATTATATTTCAGATTTATCTAGTTTCTTTACAATTTTTGTAAAGTTTATAATGTTACTTCCTTGTTGGACATGGGCAGCAAATTTGACTGTTACCCTGCAACGATATTGTAAAGAAGGACCAAAATCCATATAAATTACACAAAAATTAGGATTTGACAATAGATATTACATGATAACACCTTTATTTTGTTGAATGAATTGAATTGAAATTGTGTCAGTTGTGTGTGAATTGTCTGCATTTTCGATGGCACGTCGCATATTGATGACATAGACAGAGGGATACAGTTTAGAACTCAGCTCTACTTCCTGTGTTTAAAAGTTTCATTTTTCAAAATTTCATCACAAATGGCAACTTTACGAATCCAAAACTATAATTAATATCTAGCACAGGTTCTATAGCACCAAATTAAGTCATAATTAGAACAACAGGAGAACCGGTCATATAGACTATAATGGCACACAGTTTATTTCTCCCTGCAGGTGCAGCAGTGTGAAAACAGCTGATGTAGCTAGTGGCTGTGTTGATGTGAACTGCAATATTGATTGTTTGAAGAATTTTTCACAGTCTAATGGTTTCAGCACCTTCAAAAAAACTGCTCCCCCAAGTAAAAAAGAGTTTTGGTTGCATTAGTTTCGGATCAATGTTTTTCAGAGAGAAGATCTCATTTTAAAAAAGAAAGGGTTGAATTTGACTAAAACAGGTTTTGGGGCTTTTTTCTGATTTTTTATGTAGTTTACAGCCTACGAATGTTTAAAGGGTTCTGTACCATTGCAAGATAAATGTTGCCTATATAGAAACAACACATGCCCCAGGGAAGCAGTGGCTTTAGAGCAGTTTACCACCACCAGAGTGTGACCAGGGAGTGAGGGAATACTGCACTTGGCCTGTGAATCACTTTGCCTTGGGAAACTGCAATATAAATCCTAAGCCACTATGAGGGAAACCAGTAAGGCACAATCCGTAGCACTTTTAACAAGAGGCTGGGAGATTATTACATATTTGTATATATAAATGTTATGATTGTTTATTTGTTTGTTTATTTATGTATTTAGAAAAAACAGGAACAATGCATTTGAATGAACACTGAAACAAATAAAATGAGGTTTTTTGGGGTTATTTCATTTCCATCTGCAGACCCCCTGGCAGGTGGAGGTTACAGAAAGTAAAACACAAACTAACAGTGTTGATTTTGTTATGCCCATTTGGCTATTCAAGTTTGATCAACTTTTTAACCATAAAACTAGTGTCCCATCCTCAATATGCAAATAACTGCTGCATTTTTCAACCCATCTCGTCTGTTGTGTGACGTGCGAGTTTATTAGCCCAGTTATGATGTAAAAGGTCGTGGAAAAACTCCCGTAGTTATTGACGATGTGTCTCGAGGAGTTAGAAAACCGCAGAGCTCATGATGGTCGGATCAATATTTGCCCTTAAAGGTGTATGTCGGGAGCGTGCTCGTTTTGCGCATCTTTATTTCAAAACCGTAAATGGGGACGGGCGCGCGGGACGTGTCCATCACACGCAGGACCACCCCGTCACCATGACAACAGTCGTGGCCGGTGCTGGAGGAGGCGCGATAGAGTAGAGGAGAGGAGGAGTGCGAGACAGGTGTTGCTGCGGTTTGCGCATCATCGCCAGTGATCGCGTTTGGCAAGATGGGAGCCGCGGAAACACCTACGCAAGCTCTCCACAGATCCCCGTGCTTTCTGAGGTTTGCTGTGACGGACTACGGAATTTAATTTGCGACCGGGAGGCAGCAAGTCAACGCCGCAATGGTGCACCACTCGGGCTCTATCCAGTCCTTCAAGCAGCAGAAAGGTTGGTATCGGACAGGGCGCTGTGTAAAGTGGTCCAAGTGTCGCTGTGACTTGCGCGTGTTCTTGTTGACTTGTTTGGGATGAATGCGCTGTAGTCTTGAGGCGTCGATGTGCGCGTGCCGTGGCCAAAGTGTAACGCACCAGTTGGAGTTTCGAGCCTGTTCTGCATTCTTTATGAACATTACACTTTCTCTTTTGTTGTGAGGAGAGATAAAGACCTTTGAACTGTAATCAAAGCTTCTTTTTTTTTTTTTGTTATCGAAAAACTAAACTCATTATCCTATACTTTAACACAAGTTAAAAATACCAGAACAGCATTCAGCACATTTTGCGAAAACCTGACGTCACAAAGGTAAACATAATTCCAAGTATTTATTTTGATATTTTGAAACAATGGGCATTATTATTAGTCATAAAGATTTGTGAATGAAAATTAAAAATGGATATAAAGACATGAATTTCTGCAATAGTATATGTCCCTCATTTTCATGCAAGAGTCTAGACAACTTGCAATTTACAGTGCCTTTTAAGCTTGTGGGTTGTTGCCTACCATTTTGCAAATCTAATCTGTGTTGTTCATTACAGTAACATGAATCCCTGAAGCCAATAGAAAATACACTGCAATAAACATCCAGTCCACATCACTTAAAGTCTGTGTCCTGCCATATTGTATAAGTAAAATTAATGGTATAATGTATAAGCTATAAGGCTTCTCGTTTTTGTTCTAAACCTAATTACACCGGACTACTGCCCACTATTGATTGAAGTCCCACTGCGCAACATTAGTGCTTCTTTAACACTTTACATTATTTATGTGCCGACTCTATATTTAGCGGGGGAAAAGCGGTGGTTGAAAAGAATGATATGGTCTGTCCTCAAAGGGGTGACGAGACAAGGCTTCCCCGCACTGGGCAAACTAACATCCTGTTTTACACTACTGCAAAGATTTCCCCACAAGCTTAAAAGGCACTGTAAATTGCAAGTTGTCTAGACTCTTGCATGAAAATTAGAGACATATGCCATTGCAGAAATTCATGTCTTTATATACATTTTTAATTTTCATTCACAAATCTTTATGACTAATAATAATGCCCATTGTTTCAAAATATCAAAATAAATACTTGGAATTCTGTTTACCTTTGTGACGGCAGGTTTACGCAAAATGTGCTGAATCAATGATCCAGGCAAAAAGTTCAGTATCTCCTAATCATTCCCTGATCAAAAAACTATGATCAATAATAGGCCTACCGAATCGTTATTTTGCTCTTGGCTCATTACTGACCTTTTCTGAAATGTAATCCGGTTATGCATTATTAAAATCTTCTATGGTGGAAGTATTATTATGGTCATTTACTATTGCTGTATTCTTCCCCTTTGTTTTTGAATATTGGTGTCTGTCGATGCAGTAAATCTTGCCTGAAATTTCTATCACTTAGTCATAAATTTAGAGTCAGATTACTTTACTCACTCAGCGTTCCAAATTAACCTGAAATTATTAACTTTGTGAAGAAACATTAGATGGTTTCATCCCTCTTTGTCATCATCTCAATCAATAATCTCTGTATTGGGCTTTCTGTTTTTGTGTCCTCTATCGGAAAATTACCCAGATCCTTCCTATTTTCTAATTTGATAACGAAACATTTGAAATTACAGACCAATTGCAATCCTGCCTTAAGTATCTAATTTACTAGGGGAAAAAAATATTCAATCAACTCATTGCAGATTCTCAATATGGTTTTTGCCCCAATCAGACTTTAACAGAACATGTCTGCTCCACATTAAATAAAGGTTATGCCACAGGTGCTGTTTTTATTGATTTCCATAAAGCTTTTGATATGGTGAACCAATCTGTTTTGTTGGCCAAACTTCAGTCTTTCAATTTTTCTCTAACGGTCACTCAAATGCTAAAATTCCGTGGATCAGATTCTAACAGACTGCGGAATATTCAGCAATGATTGTTTGGCAATTACTTTAAGACTGGATAAACCCCGGCCAAAATAACAATCCAATCATCTCCTCTGATCAGAATTGAAGTACTTAGAAGTGATCCTCGACTCTCATAAGCTACAGAGAGCACATTCAAATCTGCCCAAAAAAGACAGTACATTAAAATGAGGCCATACTTGTTCCTCTCCTACAGTCGTCTGCTCGTCGGGGCGTTGTAACGGTGGCCAGACTTTACACCAGGCATTTATTCAGTCCTTGTAGACTTCCTGGCTGGGTCCACCACGGCACAGTGCTGTCCTTATGTAATGCACTGACATTTGAAAACTATATAAAGAGCACTTCCATCATGCTTTACTTTCAGATAAAAAGTAAGTGTGTTTCCCTCGCACTGGAAGCTTTAATACCACTAGTGAACACACGCTGTCTTTAGGGACATCTTTAGACAGAGATGCTTTTCCTGCATCCACACCAGAATCTGGAACTGTCCCCTGTAAAAAGGACAACCAACTCCGATGGCTATTTTAAAGGCACACAGACTTCACCTGACTGAAGGTTACACCTGTAGATATCATAAGTGTTGAATTGTAACAGGAATCTGCTGCGAACCAATGTTTCACAGAGAAAAGCTTGTTTTTTAGTAAATTACAAAAAAAATCACCCAACTGAACAACTTAATTAATACAGCACAATAAGAATGAACTCTTCTGTAGATTTGCATGTCCTCTCGCTGTAGTTTTATGTTGTTGTAACAAGCCACAACCCCTATAGTCTGTGTGGGCACAATGCAAATGGCCTCTTTACCAGTAAATTGATATTATACAGGGATTATGAGATCAAAATGTCACAATGGTAAGGGCGTATTTAATATAATGTAATTCTGTGGACAATATGTGCAGCTAAAAGTCCATAAGGAGAAGTAAGGTTGTGACTCATTTGAGATTTGACAACGTGGAAAACATTGCAGTATTCTCCCAGTGATCAAATCACAAATCCAATCACAATCCAAATGCAAATGTGTAGTTGCTCAAACAACATTACCATATGATAAACAAATGCCACCTTCACTCAACCCTACAGTACACCAGGATTTACAGGCAATAAAAAGTCAACTCTATCCAATAAAGATTTAATCTCTGCACACAGCATGACTCCTTTAGTGGCCATCTTTTAAATATACTATATCTATATTCATTAGTAGCCAAATTAGGTTTAATATTAACCCTTCACGCACAACTCTGGATGGTTACATTAGAACGAGTCATTTACTAATCCTCAATAATACAGTTAATAATGGAATTTATTTCTTTTTTGTTGAGGGATTTTTTAAGCACCGCCCATCTGGAACAGATACATTTCAAAGTAAAGTTTGTCTTACCTAGGCTGATTTGTATGTGTTGTGTGTGTAAACCTCTTGTTGCACAGTCCTGAGCAGCCACCTGTCCCTGTTATGCAAGCATACAGATGGTTTTATAGATACTCAAATCATTTACAGACAAATTTCTTGGAGCATTGCATCATTTGTGATTATTTGAATAGCTTTATTACAGTATTACCTTTATCTGAAAAGTGTTCCGTTTAGTGTGGAATTAACAAGCTTGAGCAGGGCTGCAATTAGGAAGTCTAGCCCTCACAAACATTTTATGTAATGCTTAAGAATCTTGTCTTGTTTAGCAGGTCATATTTTAGTCTGCTCAAATGATAATGCTGTTTACTATCTGCACTGTGAACAGGATCCTGATTTAAATATCTAATCACAACCGAAATATGCGTTAAAAAAATCCCAATTAGATTTATTTTCAAAAATGATTCAGCCCTAGCTTGGAGGTTAAAAAGTTGCTAAGGATTTGAGCATCTTGTCGCGTGATCTAGCAGCTTTAACACTTTTGCAGTCTTTAAATAGTAGGTGCTGGTTTCGTTGCTAGGTTATAGGAAACGTGCTGGGAGAAGTTCTGCTTAAAACCAAAGTTAATCCACGGTTTGATTGCGGCTGCACAAAGATTATAGTGATTTGGTGGTATTATAGAAACCATTAGCATATATGTGTAGAAAGCAGTGGGATATGTACAGATGCTGCTTTGAAGTAAAGCCTGTGACGTAGAAGAAATGACAAACAATCCGGGACAGAGGGTGATAACGATGGAGCAAAATGGGGATTGAGATGTTTGAAATGATTAGATGATGCTATCGACAGTCAGTGCCAAGGATTGTATAATAGTTTTCTGAAATGAGGGAAATGGTGGCATCTGTTCAAAGGTGTGTTCAAGGTCAGTCAGTGAGCTGCACGTGACAAAAACAACATCCCGCCCGCCAGTCCAGTCCAGTCTAGTCCAGGTCTGTCTTTTTTGGCATTTGACAGTAAGTGCGTCAGTAATATTGAGTTAAATTTGCCAATGACAATATTATTGGCGAGTATATTAATGTCACCTGACGCTGATGATGCATTAAGTGTAATTAGTAGCTTCACGTCTTAATTAGAATCACTTACTCTCGGGTCAAATCAATTGTAGGTTTCTGGAACAAAGTCAATCCTCATTAATTACAGTGGCCTTAATGTCAATACAGATGCATCATGTTCTTCTACAGGGGCGAGGCTGAGCAGCACATGAGACAGGAGATAATAGGAAATGTAAGCTTCAACGTAAGGCTGCGAGGTTAATCGATCAAACTGAAATTGCTTTTTGAACAATCAGAATTAAATTAGGAAGGATGCAACTATTTTGGTGTTATAATTTATGGCCATGTCACCTTGGGAATGCCTGATCTCTTTTGATTTTGGAAGCTAATCAGAGTAAAGCCTGGTTAGCAGGGGTAGGTGATATTGACAAAAACTGAATAATTTGGAGTATCCCGATAACGACAGTCAGACCATATTATGACAATAGAAAATAAATGTGTTAAAACATGTCTCTAAACGTATTAGTTGAGCTTTAATTATAAGGAAAAATGTGAAATGTTAAAAAATAAGTGCAGAAATTGTTTATACTTTACTTATTTATTTATTTAATCAATAATCAGCCTTTTTTGTGGCAATTTTCGCTATAAATGATACACTCAATATTCAAATTTTGCATATCTTCAAAACAACATTCGCATTATGATCTAAATTTGGATGAATTACCCACCTCTATGTCTGTGTGACCGATTGGCAGCCTCGTGTAATGACTCTACTCCTGTGCGGCTGTGGCAACAAATGTAGTAGTTGTTTGACCTCTGCAAACAACAAAACATCCTGCTGGGTCTTCTGCTCTACCCTAGTTCTGACCTCTATGAACATGTTTTGAAATGCGTGATCCTTGTATTAGTTCAGCTGTTCATGGTTCAGTCTTCTCTCAAGTTTTTTTGCACTTTGAGCAGAATCTTGGTTTCGAACATAAATTGCAAATCCAACCACCGTCTCAAACTTCTGTTGATTTGAATTAAACTTTAACTGCTAAGCCATACCTTTTTGACTTTTACTTTTTGTCAATGCTTTGGCCAACCAGTCAAGAGCAGTGGGGGGCTGGCCGCAATGCAGCTCCTGGGATCTCTTCCTCAGATCTTGAGCCAAGAAAGATGGTGTTGCTGGGATTTGCAACAGAACCATTTTGGTGCAGTTGCTCATATGTAATTGCTTGGTGTCACACTGAAATTAACACTTGCGGGTGTCTACAGGAGAATGTGGGTTCCACTGTTTGTGACAAATACATTAGGTTGAATCTTTATTGAATGGGTCAACGTGAGTGAGGGTGTAGAGTTGTTTCCACATGTTTGTACAGTCCATGGTTGCAGCTAAAAGGCCTTTGTCTGGCTCATAGTAGCTCAGATAGATTGAACTCACAACCCCAGAATTTTTTTTTTTTTTTACCAATTATGCTTTATCTATATAATGTGTTGATTAATATTCTTTCTGAACCTGTATATGTGATTTAATAAACTCCTTCATTTTTTTATTTTCCACCTATTGAAGCCCATACTGACTGATGAGGACATGGCGTAGGTGGCCAGTTCACCAGTTACAAGCAAACACAGACATTCATTTAGAACCACCACTTTGCTTAGTCACAGTTGCAGTCCACAGGGTAGAAGCTTTTATCGCAAATGTGTTTTGTCAACAAGCCCTAACTAAAAGTGGGATACTGCATAACAAAGCAACACAGATTTAAAAATGCTTTCCATGAAATTGAATATAGAAGATGTTGACGGAAAATTACACTTTCTACCATTGTCACTAACACTTAATACTATATGCAAAAAAAATAAAATAATAAACTTGTTCCAGCCCTTTGTACTGTATGATATGTTAACATCAAAACAAAAATAATCAGGAAAATTGATGTTGCACTTTAAGTCAAGCCCATGTGAAGCAGCTAATCATTTGTAACCTCGATCCCAAAACCTTCGGCTGACACGGGTGTCTGTGGGACTGGAATATGAAGCCCCTCTCAACAGCAGTGTGGAGTGTGTTTGTTCTCTGATAGTGCGCCAGGCAGAGGATGAAATGTATTTGAAATTGCTGGAAGATAGAAAGTGGAGCAGATGTCCCTGCCCCAGTCCTGCCTCTGTGCGATAATCTAGTATAAATGTGCTACTGCTGTCATTTAGACTCGCTGATTTGTTTGTCCCCATTTCCCTTGTGTGCACTCTTAGACAGTAAAATGAAAAAAATGATTAATGTTGTCAACCCAAAAGGTACAGGGTCTTCATCATTAAAAGCTGCAACGCTTAAAGTGCCATGAACCAAGTGTGGAGTAAATAATTAAAGTTCTGAATGATGCATGATGGAAAGCAGCACACTGACCTCAATTCACTTTGCTTCACTTGCTCAACTAATAGAGAGAGGTATAATGATACTGGAGTAGCTCTTATATTCTTTTTCTTTTCTGTCCCCTGATAGCAGTTGAATACGTATGAAAAAAATGTCTGTGTTTTAAATCGTGTTCCATCTGTCACAAATATAGGAAAGGAGCCATAACATCTCCATTTGGTGCTCCTGATGTCGTTTTGAACCAAATATGCATATCGGTCTTTATCTAACTTGGGAGCAGTAGTGCCACTTTTCACACTGAATACGAAATACAAACTATACATTAGGAATATCTATATAATACTGGCAAGTGGCAAGAGACGTAGTTTCCTGTTGATTTAATGTTGCCATGGAATAACCAAAAGGTAAATTAACAAATTTTTATCATTTTATTAATGACTACTAACTCACTAAACTGCAACAAAAATCAGCAGTTGAACAATATTAACTTTAGTTAATTAGCCCTCCTGTATTGAATATTATTGGCCTATAGAAGGTTGTGATGTCATCTGAACCCCAGCAAAATGCATACCTCGAACATGTTAAATAATACATTAGATCCACTTTTTGATGGTGATTACCCACTTGTGAAGTCGGAGTCCTTCAACAATCCCCAAATTCACAAGTAGGAATTTTCAGTTTGAGCTGAAGTTGAAGGTTGGAAAGTTTATCAGTTCCCAGTTACAAGTTGCATGGAACGCACAATTAGTTTCTTTTAAAGACAATACACAATACATAGGTCTTCTTCTGGTGCCAGTGTTTACTTGTACAGATATGGGCAATTCTCAGATTGGGACCAAAGGAAAGGCCAGCACCAAGGGCACACGGTGTTAAAGCCTGTGCCAAATCAATGAGCAAACCATCACTGCATCATTTTGCAAGGGACCAAGGAAAAGAGAAAGGAGGGAAGCTTAAAAACTGTAGCTCAGCTGCTATGATAGAATACCAGTTCTCTGTGTGTGAAAATGTATTTTACACTGCATGGGTGCTTTATTATAATTGCCTGTGTATTTATGCAAAGTTTGTTAATCTTTATTTAACAGAAAAATATTTCCAGTGTCCCACAGGAGAAAACAAAACAAACAGTAATTTAAATGCAACCGAGTACACGTTGAAAAAGCAGTGACTCTTTTAATCTGTCATCGCCTTGGCCCAGCTGGGGTTTTAACACTGATGCTGACCTTGCTGCAGTGTGTCCTGCTCCATTCGTCCGGCTGCACCACAAGACTTCAGATACGTTTCCTGCGCTTCACCTCACGATCCTACCTTTGTCACTGTTTTTTTGTTGACACCTTTTGTATTTGTTTTTCATCAGTGTCACTTCACCTCCTTGTCTCTTTGTGTCGTAAAGCTCTTCGACAGTCTCTGTGCACGTGCTCACGAGCGTGCACACAGGGCCCATGTAAACAGATGGGATTAACTTTCTCCTGATAAACCAATGTCAGCCCGAGCAAGATTAACCGTAGGATTTTACATTAGAGCAACCACGTCTAGTTACAGGCTCACAATGCAGGGACTATACATTTCACTCAGGATACTTAGCCAACATTATGTAACTCACAGGAGGGTAGATGGCTATATTCTAACCATTTATTAGGCCAGTAGTTTTGTTGATTCTGATATTTTCCACTTGAGTAATTTAACACTGCACTGCCAGCCCAATTTGTTGTTCTATTTTAAACCATAGTCATTTGGGAATGCAGTGCCTTGACACAACAGGCTTATTACCTCTCCTGGCTCAGACGCATCCCAAACAAGCTGGTGCTCACTGATGGCCGCTGAGTGGCAAACATACGCTCAGCAGACATTACTGCTCAAATAAACATTGTCCCAAACTGCATGGCTCAACTTACTTTATGATAAAAACATAATGAGTTATGAGTGGATGGATATATATATTTTTAATGTGAACTACTTTCAAGAGCACTGAATTGTGGCTAAACAATTTGGTGTTCTGATCTCACACAGGGGCATCAATCCCTTTAGAAGCTGAAGGACTTTGAATGCTTCAACTGAAACAAATTACAAACACCTAGGCATGTCACAATAACACATTTTGAAGTGCGATATTTTGCTGAAGAAAATGTAAACGGCAAACAATAATATTGAAATTTTATGCCACAGACATAATACGCCAAAAGCTAGGTGATCCCAGTAAACCCTTTTCTTAATGTGTAATATTGTTAAAAACATAAGCTGCAAAAAATAAATAAATAACCAAATGAAACAATTTGTTGGTACTTTGTTGGTATCTACAGCATAATGAGCCATTGAAGTTACTTATTCAACCCTCAACAGAACATATCTTTAACATAATTCACAAAACAAAAGTACAAAGAAAACGTTAAATAGAAAACGATAAATATTGGAACTCCAAAAATGATTGTTCAATCAATCATTTACATAACGATAAGTCAATTCAATAATTATTGTGACAGTTCTACAAACTCCTGTAATTTTGTCTGTATGAGGCTGGATATTAGATAGATTAGTCATAGTAATATGCCTCAGTGTATCAGTTTATGTGTACCTTAACAAACTGACAGATCATCTATGCTTGGAGCTTGTCTTGCCATTCATAAAACATGTCATGTTGAGTGAAGATCAGAAACAAAGGCCTATTAATCCAAGCGTGAAAACACACGACGAGTTTTCTAAAATGTCACTGCAGTTATAATCGCTGCAGTAAGCTTCACAGTGGGCCATTTAGTATTGATTAGTTCAAATTAAACTGTGTGCGCTCTCGAAGACAGCAAAAAGCAACGTGTTTGCGTCTGTTGAAATAGTGAAACTACTCCTACTGGGAAATAGTGTTGTCAACCTGGAACCAAATGGGCAGTTACATAATGCACTTGTGTTTAGTGCTTTTGTGGGCTTTCTGTATCTCAAAAATGCATTATTACACGGTTTAATACTGTCTCCATACAATCGGATTGTCTCCATAGTGGCCCACTGTTTGTTACCTAATATATTCAGCTGATGACTGTAAATGTCTACAACAGTGGAAGAATGTGTATAGATGAAGACAGAGAGAGTGAGTTTAGGTACTATATTAGAAATTTTGGAAATGGCATTAGAGAGGCTTGCAGTTATAGGGCTAAAAAGAAGATTGATGTAGAGGATGAGGACATAATGAAGGCGGTGTCAACAAAGAGGATGAAGATATTTGTGTTGTTCTATGAGAGTATGCGAGCTGAATCAAACATCATGCACTCCCCTTCATGGCTGTGTAGTGAATGGGGTCATAATTAAACTTATGAGAGAAGACGACGTAGAGAAAATAACAAATGGAAGCAGATGATTTGCTACACCTGAACAGAAACATCCCGAAAGGAAAAAACGAAATACCATTGCTCAAACATCTGTCATGTTATGTCTATAGGGCTGCATAGGAAGCACACGATACGATTAGAGGCTCCCCCTGGCCTGCACACACCTCTCTAACTAGCTCCATTCGTAGCCAAAGGCACAGGGAAATCCCATAGAGATCAATGTGTGGGGAAGAATGAGTTATGGCGCAGCGGCGTAGCATAGCGACTCCGGGTTTGTGAGTTATCAATGCAGTTTCACGAAGGTCGACTCTAGGGGAGATTGTTTCAATTTTGAAGTGAAGGCCTTTGATTTCATGCACAACCATATCGTGGAGAGGGAGAGGATGTTGATGTGAAGGTCAATGGTAACACCTCCCCACTCAACACTGGACATCCATTGCTGGTATTAACTCCTGGGTTTCTCTTAACAATTCACCTCTGATGTTAGCCTGGCCCCCGAATCGCCATCTTATCTCCAGTACTATCACTTACCATGGTTTTATTTTGGGCTAACCTTGGAAATGACCTCCATGTGTAAGAAACAAGGAGAGAAAAACTGTAGTTAGAAGTAAAGGAGGGCAAATAAGTGAATATAACTCTGGGCTACGAGTCTGTAATAACGTTTGGATGGTGAAGATTGTTTTGAAGATGTGCAAAGTAATCTATGATGAAAAAAAAAAAGATTTAAAAAGCAGCAAATAGAGCTGAGTAATGTTTCTTCACTTTTGCTGTTAATCCAGTCTTTTCATATTTTACTCATTTTAGCGCATTCGGTGGACTGATGAATAGCAAAAATATCATCTGATCATTATACTTCGATAATCCCAAAACATATTGAGATTTTCATTTTGTCAGCATATCGCCCAACCTTAATAATGAAAAAAATCTAGTTGCTTGCATTATTAACTGGGAGCCAACGCCTTCCGGCTCAAAAGAAACATTGCCTACGTTTGGGAGTTGCCCTTTTATGCACTTGTCTCGGTGTTGTAAGCTGTGTGATTGAATAAAAGGGGAGTGGTGGCGGTAATGTGTGAAGGACAAACATTATCACCATTCAGGAACACATCGTTTATGGTCTGAAATGATGCTCTCCTTTTGCAGACACACCAGAAAAATAAACCTTCTCAAGAAAACGGCACCAGAGTTTTGAAAAATAAATGTACAAATAAATGCCAGTTGCTTGATTCTCTTACAGTTTTTTCAATCGCTTTGGCACATTTTTTGAAACTTTTCATAAATCTAGCAAAACTATAGCACAAATTGCAAAAATATTCACTTCAGTGGCAAAAGAAGAATGTTTGAAGAATCTAACTTTGTCAACAAAACTTTGAACACAATTGGCTGAAATATAAACCAAATAATCATATTTATGAACTTTATGAACCGGAGAATGCTGTGTTGTGAGGGAGTTAGAGACCTAAAGGACCATCACACTGTTTCTGTTGGTTTGAGATTGAGGTTTATTCTGCAGCTGTGTATAATATATTACCCAAATAATTTATGTAACAAGAATTATTTACTTTTAGCATCGAATATCAGAACTGTTTCAGACTACACTACTATAGTCAGACTATAAAAGGTCTTCATATTGTGACTCCTGTGTGTTCTGTGTCTTTAGTCAAGGGACCTGGATCAGATTGTGCAGTTTTTGGGTGAACAGACTGTAGAACATGCAAAGAACGTGCCATTGTGTTTTAGGTACTGCAAAAAAGTGTTTTGTAGATTTGATTTGAGAGTTAAGGCATGAGTGTTTGATCCCTGAGTGAATTTTTGGGGAATTTGTGCCAAAATTTGACATTAGCGTCAAAGCGATTGAAAAAACTGTAAATGTCCATATTCCAAAACAAATCACATCAGGACTCAACTTGAAAATAGAAAAACTTAACAGACAATGGACAAAGTGGGATTTTTTTCGACTCAATATGCTTTAAACCCTTCTTTACGTTGGATGCCACTCTTTGGGCCCGTCCGCCTATGATTAAAGAAAAAGCTGTAAATGATGAGTGTGGACAAAGTAACAATATACTCTATAGGGAGATCCATAGAAAGTTTAAAAACAGTTTTTCATTTTGCCAGTTCACTCTAATACAGCAGTGATCATGTGCAAACTGACCAAACAACAGCTTAGTGTCTGTATGTAAGCCAACCTATGATGTTGTTGATGGACACTGATGGGAAAAGGAATAAATTGTTTCTTTGCTAAGATGGGCAACTTCTCAACATTATAGATTATGCCTGATAATATTTTATTTCATTTACATTGTTATACTTCACTATATGTATTAGATTTGTTTAGAGCAAAATTATTAATTGTATTTGTTTTGTAAGATACTGCATTTATTGTCATTTATCAGAGCATCTTCCAAAGTTTTTCCTGTTCACTGTTTGTTATTTTCCACTGCAGGGATGCACACCAGCATCAGCGAGATCCTCAAAGAGAAGAGCCTGAAACGGTCCCGCCGCAGCCTGCCCTGTCTGGTGCAGAGCCAGACCCATCCCATCAACCTCAACCACTTCCTGTCCGTTCCCCTAAGCCCCGAGCCCAAACCCGAGGGCGACATCCTGAGCCAGAGCTTCAGCACATCCTGCAGCCTGCTCCCCCCACAGTCAGGTACTGCTGAGTACATGGAGACCCATGCCATTTAAAAACATAAACTAGCACTGTTTGCAGCCCTTAACCTTGGTGATTTATGAAGGGCAGCTCAAAGAAGATTGCATTTATGATGAAGTGGAAATACTTTATCGGGTCAACTCACCTACAGCTAACCATGTAATTGTTCTGATGTTGTGACAGCAAATTATTCATAATATTGTTTCTATTGTTGTGTAATTTATTTATGTGATTTAGCCTATTTGTTGGAAGTGGCATTTTGGAGCATGATTCAGTTCAAGAACTATCCAATTATGACATTTTCTGAAATGTAATGAAAATCTATAAATCAAAGCAATTATTTTTGTTTTGTTCCTATAGGAGTACATTATTCATCCTCAGGCAATATGAAAGATATTAGATTAAACTTATGAGTTTACATTTAATGACTGGTTTTAACTATATTTCCACATAATTTTGTTTGGATGTTTTACTTCTCTGTACATTTACAAATTACAAATACCTTTTTGAATAGTGTTATAAAACATGTGTCATTATTCATAGGGTTGTTAACAAACAAATCCACATGACCAAAGCATAATAAATATATTTTATCTCTGAACTGTATCATCAGCATTGGCCAATTAAACTGTCGGAAAGCACAGCCCAGTAAAGAGACCATGAATTTTATATGAGAGTAGACCTGGCTATATACAAATAAAACATCCCTACATCCAATATACAGTGGTCTGAATGTGTGGCCAACATCATAATATGGATTTTTTTATACCCAAATGACAACTACAGCTGTGATTTAAGGGTGTTCTCTGCCGTCTACAGCTTGTACGTGAAGCTAAACAGAGCAAAATTTCATTGTAGAAGTCACTGGTGCATCAGATGGGTTGAGCACATGGTAATAACACTTTGACATAGTGTGCGGCGAACGCTATCAGGGAGAGGACAATACATCAGCGTGGTGAAAGAGAGGTCGCCTGGTAGAAGGGGTCTTGTAATTATCGTATCGAATATTTAGCAGCTCGTGACAGCGAAGCGTCTATTTTGGCAACCTTCAAACGCCCTCTTCCCCTTCGGACGCCTCTTGTTTTGGATGTCTGTGCACATGGGGTTAAAGAGGGCTGAGTTTTATGCAGATGAAATGACGTAATGCGAGCTTGTGGAATTTTGTAGAAGGCTCACTGTAGTAAAAAATAAATAAAATAGTCTCCTGAATTACTTCCTAAAGAGTGAGACACAAGATGGATTAAATAAAAATATATACGGAAGTTTGATGACAAAAAACATTCCCTGTAATAGTTTGCAGTAGTGGACAAAAACAAAATAAAGTAATTAACATAGTATATTTTCAGTTATTATTTGCCAGAAATAAGTTCTTAATAATCATATTAGTTATAGTAGGCCTATGAAATGCCAGTTGTAAAGAAAAGTGAAAATAGTGTAAGAAGCAGGAGCAGCCTAAGGGTAACAAGTAAAATTTATGTTTTATATCTTCTTGAGTTATAAATTTCATCTCAAACATTTCAATTATACATTCAGGCAGAAGCATTTGGATCTGCTTCACTCTCCCATGTCGCCAAAATATGTGAGTCACACAGACACATTTAATACTTTCATCTCAGAATCAAAAATAAACGGAATTCACTATGCGGAAAGTGCACAGCTGGCTCTGGGCCTGAAATATTGTGATTTGTATCACTTTCTTCAGCTCTGGATTGACATAGATACTACGAGCGTTATAACTCTCAGTGACAGTTAACATTTGAAATTTTTTGTGTATTCAGATAAATGTTTCATGTGCTTGTACATCTTTTACTTTTAACTCTTAAAACACTTTTTTTTTGGCACTCTTGGCTATGATTTTGTGCTAATTCTACTTTCACTTCCTGTAAAAGCCTAACATTTAAACCTTATTTACACCACTGTTTTTCTAAACCCTCTATTGACTGGCTGCTATTTGTTTGGCATGCGTGAAGCTTTACACAAAAAAAAAAAAATATATATATATATTTTGTTTTTGTTTTTTTTTGTGCACAACTGGAAGGCTTACACAAAAAAAAAAAAATATATATATATATTTTGTTTTTGTTTTTTTTTGTGCACAACTGGAAGGCATCTCAATTGAATCATTGCGCAGATCTGCTAAATTGCATCAAGGTGTTGCTCTCCAGTTTGTGCCCAAAGTGAAATGACTCAAATCTCATTTCTGTTGTTGGCAGATGGAGAGTGGGCAATATTGTCTCAAGCACAACTGTAATATAGTGTTGTCTTTGTTGCAGAGCATGGCAAGGACCAGTACATGGAGGAGTCTGAGGCCACAACATGTGAGACCAGAGCAGACGAGACACTACTGCTGCACAAACCATCCATCATACGAGCCAAAATAGAGGCTCGAGCAGATTCAATAAAGGTATGTCAATTAAATGAACAAAGACAATTATGAAATCTAATTTAAATGTAACAAACTTCTTCTATGAAGCAACACAACTTTTATTAACAAATAATATAAAGATTCAATAGGAAATTTATGAATAGCTATTTTATAAAAAACTGTAGTTCTGTAGAAAAGAGGCTCTCCACCTCATAACACCCAGAAGGCAGTGTTGATCTTCTGAAACCAGCGAGATCACGCAGATCTGTGCCTTTTAAAAAGCCTCAGCACCCACCAGGTGTGTCTTAAAATAATTATCCACGTGGCCTGCCAGATGAGGACAACACCCGTACTTATGAATAGAAGTAGTTGGGTGGAGAAATGATCGTGAACAATTGCTTATGATTGAATTTCAGGAACCAAGAAGCATCTCAAAAATAGATACAAGTTCTAACACTGCCACCTTTGAAAGACATTGTGTATAATAAGATGTATTTTAAGAAATGTGGATGCTAATTCCATACAAGCCAATTGTATGAACTTTATAAATCTTCAAGTATTGCTTTTCATCACAACCAGATGAAAAAGTATACATTTTTTATAGCTCACACCTGCTTCTTTGTGAATGTTAAAAGATCTTTCACACCATTGAAGTTCAAATAGGCTATTACATTTAATGGAATGGTAAACACCTATAAATTAGTTTACTGTCTTTTGAGGCAAAGATGTTTTAGGTAGTTTTGCATATTATTAGATTCTTTTTTTTTCTTCATTCAATTTCATTTCAATTTAAAAAAAACAAAAACATTGTTTAGTGTAGTAAACATTCATAGTAGCTCTTATTTCTTTTGTGTCTCTTTTGCAGCAAGGAAGAGTGCCAACTGATTCATCTGGGTTGTATTTCCGAGATGGCAAAAAAAGAATAGATTATATCCTGGTTTACAAAAAATCCAGTCCTCAAGTGGAGAAACGATGCACATTTGAGAAAAACCTACGTGCGGAGGGTTTAATGTTGGAGAAAGAGGTAAGAAGGGATACTTTTTGATACTCTCAAAAAACAATCTAACCTTTATGCCAGTCCAAAGCCCAGATAAATGGATTATATTGGAAGGGCATCAGGATAAAAAAACAAAATGTTTTTTTTTAAATAAACCCTAATCCTGAAATGCAGATATTTTGTTGTGTGTCTTACCTTTATCTATACATTTTTTCAGCCTTCATTGACAAATAATGACATCATGGTTGTGAAGATACATGTTCCATGGGATGCACTTTGCAAATACGCTGAACAACTGAACATACGGATGCCTTTTAGGTAAAAATAGCAAATATGAATACGGTAGTTGTTTTATTATTTGATGATAGCTTTAACCTGTACTTTCAATTGTGTCCTTTAGGAAAAAGTGCTACTTCACAGACTGGAAGAGTAAAAAGTTGGGCAGGTAAGGCAGATGGAGATTTGGTGGCACTGTTTAACTTGGGGCAGCGCATTGGCTTTGTTACTTACTATGCCGAGATAGTAGTTATACATTAATTATATCTCCTTGAAGAAGCGTTAGCTCGTATCTCCCTATCCCAGTTTATTAATTAGCCCAGAATTAACACCTGGAGCTGCTTTATGTAAATCTACTGTCAACACAAACCCGGAATTAGCCTTTAAGAGCGAAGCAGTCCGTTTTATACCAAATACAATGTCATTAGGATGAAATCCGCTCACCTCCGGCTCATTGTATCAGTACAACACTATTTTATTCAAAAATATGTTTTCATATTTCAGCTATGCAGCATGATTTGCATACTATTTTTAGAAAAGCATGCTTTGATGTGATGCAGCAGTGTTGACCAAGATGCCAGCTTTCTCCTCTTTATTGAGAGACTGGAAAATAAATTATGAAATGAATAAACATCAAATAAGAATGAAAGTTTCCCACACCAAGCACATTTTGTCTTCAAGTTTATAGTTTAAGTTTGTCGACAACACATACGCTAATAACTCATTATGACTGATCTATATCACTGTTACTAACCACATAGGGCCTAATTATAAGCATCGTTGCGCCAAGTGCAGGTTCTTAACCTAGTGATAATATTTTTTAAATTAGTTTGAAATTAATCCCACTATACAATTTCCACGAAATGCCTGGAGAATCTAATGGTTTCTATATTACAATCTAGTTAATGTTGAGTTATTATATGTTAACAGAATATCTTTATTTAGGAGAAGTGTTTAGAATCCAAAGTAATGCTAGAGGCTTATATTCTGCAAAAAGCTCCCAATGGCTGCAATCAAAATGTGTTGTGTTCATGGTTTGGTGATATAATGGACAAAAAACAGCATTTGTCATTTAAATAAAAACAATAATAGCACTGTGATATGCACTAGGGTGACTTTTGTAACAACACAGTTTCTTACATGTGGATCGGGTGCGAATGTCATCTATTTCAAGCATTAGATGTATTATTTGCACTACAAATACATTTCAAATAAATTGTCCCGCCCTAGATTGGAAAATGAAGTGTATGATCCAGACTATTGAGACCCAGGTTGCTCTGCGAACAGCCTCACCTGTGTCTAATTTAGGACCACATTTGAAAGTGCCCTACTTTCAGTGTGACATGAGTAGAGGGGTACATGTGTTGTGAGCAATAAGTATCTGGGCCATATGCAGTGCAATTACATATATATATAAACATGAGATTTGAAATGTTATCACAAAGATTAAACCATGTCAATAGTCACCTTTTTAACAATTTACAAATAACATTACAACACATTTTTAAGACAAGGCAAGATTTGTTGGAGAATGTTCTTTCATTCCTTATTTTCTCAGATCGTCTTAATCTCAGCGCACGCCTACACACTGATGAGACAAGAACTACTTATCCACCTTGAGAATGAAGACAACTAAAGCTGTGTAGTGTGAAGAATTATATCTTACCACTGCCATTGTCCTCGTCTAAAACTGTTCGAGTGGCAAATGGGCTTTATATGTTTACTAATGGTGTGTCACAAGCCAACGTCGGCCCTAAACTGAATAAATGGTCCCTGGCCTGCTAATAGTTCCATATCCTGTACAGCACCTGTTCCCTGTGCTACAATACTCATAAAACTGGCTGTAGCATTGAGATTTTACCCATTTGTTTTCATTCAATCCATGCTGCCACCTCACAAATTCATCAGCAGCTGTAGAGACGCGCTCTATGATGTCTAATATATCTTTCAGCGTGGAGCCAATAAGGGCATTCACACAAGCTTTAGTGCAAAATCAATGCTCACCGTCAGACTTACGAGCGCAAAATAGAAAAATGAACGTCTTTTTGAATGGATCCAGCGAGTTCTTTTTGGATGTAATTTTGGATCTGTGGGTTCCAGACTCGGGAATCGATTAAAAATAACTCTGTGAATCCGTGTTGTGTCTATGCAGCTGGTTCCATCTGAGGTGTCGGCAGATAAAAAGCTGGCTGCCCCGAAATCCCATGAAACTGGACAAAGAGGCGCTGCCCGATCTGGAGGAGACAGACTGCTACACCGCACCATTCAGCAGAGCACGCATGCACCAGTAAGGACACGATACTGAATAATATAGATCCTAAACGTCTTAAAGGGAGCATCTTATGTGAAAATAAACTTTTAGGAGCTTTTTTGGTGTCCCCTCATCATTAGCTTACTCAAAGTTGTGTTTGGATTGATTCATGCATGTTTGAGTTGAGTTTGTTTTCACCTACCCCCCTCCTCCTACCACTGCTCTTGATTACTCGCAATTATTCAAAAAAATTCGAACCCCAAGTCATACATGAAGGGTTTAAAAATGTCTTGTACTCATCTTTCATCAATAAAAGCACATTGACTGCTGCATTGATAGTCAGAGGCAAGACTTCTCAATTCTGCCATTTTGAGCAGGAAGTCAATGGACTCGTTTCTGTTATTAAGCCGTTTTTGATCAATATTGCGGTTTACAATGAAGAGTATGTAAAATTATCTATGTATGTAAACGTTGTTGTGGTTCAGCCAGTAGAGCTTGGCCTCAGGCCACGTTTTTCAGTTGGATTCAGCTTGGATCAAATGTTTCTCAGATACATGTGCTTTTCTCTCTTTCGGTGCATGCATAGTTTTTTTCCCTCTCCCATTAAAAGCCATTCAAATACTACATGCCTCTTTTCTATTCTGCCCATAGGAATTAGCAGTATGTCGGCGTAACATTGATTTGTATATTGATGGCACTATACGTTAGGTTGTAGTAGAATAATTTAGATACTTTTCCACACCAGCAGCCAAGGCAACTTATAGAACTCGCAATTTTATCGAGTTAGTCAAAAGCCTTTCAGTCATGTTTAGTATTTAATTGTAATGGTAGACTATGTGTTTTTTCAACCTATTGGGACTGATTGTTTGTGTGAAGCTGGAACAGAACGTAATGAGGCGATCAGCAGAGAAAACTCACCATGGTATTGTAAATCACATTTGGCTGCAGCAGTCGAGGCATATATTATAATAGAATACGGCTGGGCTTTGTTTTTCCTTTCCTGATTGATATGACGGTATTTTTCATTCATATGACAGTAACGGCTGCCCCCACCTTCCTCCTCGTCTTCTCAGAGCTCATTTGCACCTCAGCCTTCATCCCAGTTACTCCTCCCTTCTGTCATCGCCCATCCTTCCCCATTTAAACCTCTAATCCAGATGGCACGTCTGCTTGCCAGTTTGTGCCGTGCCCCACCTCTTACCCCCATACTCTCCTCTGCCTCATCCTTGCCCACCACCAGTGTCCAGGCCCCGAATGAAGACTTCCACAAATGACTTCTGCCGGGGTTTGAGCGCCAAATATTTACTTGTTCATTATAGTTCTTCTGATGTTTCTGTCCGGATCTCTCCAGGGTGAAATGTAGTTTGTACTTCCAGGGCCAGGTGTGCCAATGTTGGAGCATATTTTAGAAAACATTATAACTATTCTATGTAAACCCCTAATTTAGCATAATGAACAAAATTATTTAGTTTTAGTAACTACTTGATTAAGAGACTTGGATTAGGAGTTATAGTTATGGTATTAAGTAGTTACTAAAGCTGAATCATTAATACACAATTTGTTCATTGTGAATTAAGTCTTTTTTGCTCAATTAAGGTGTAAATAGTGTAGTTATGATGAACCAACTTTTTCAGTAAAAATGAAAATAGAGTTGTGGGTATCCAGATCTGGCAATGTTGCATGGTTTTGAGACAGTGTTACTGTTGGAGCGGCCGTAGCTCAGTGGGGTGCTTGTGCTCTGACACAACGATCAGCAGTTCAAATCCTGCTCCCAGCATAAAAAAACACTGTTTGTAGAGCGGTCAGATCCACTGACCCACAGATTGGTGGTGCAATTCCAGCTCCCGCAGATGTGTGCCTGGAAGGTTGAAAAGTGTAATGTGAATGTGACCATTTTTTGCGCGAAAAACACCGGAGGCAGATCTCAACACTGTACGGGTTCTTTTCGTACGTTATGAGGATGGATAGGATTAAGGATGCGCTCATCAAATGGACTGGCTTTTAAAATCGAGAATTGGGATAGTCTGAACATGTATAGAGAAAGGTAGTTAATATATTTGATGGACGACAACTTTGAAAGCACCAGGGAGGAGGCACCACAGAAGGAAAGGGGAAAGAAATGGGAGATTTATGGATGTAGTTAAAAAACAAAGCGTGCAGCGTGAAAGAGCTAGGGTTTAGGTTTTGTGATGAAGTAAACAGCTCATCGGAAATAAAGGGGTGCATTTTCAGAGAAAGATATATATTTATTTATCATGGGCATTATCCTTTATTTACCATTTCTGCATGCATTATAATATCTTAATAATCAAGATGGAAATTATAAATAAGATATTGACATACACTGCAGACACTGAATGATTACATTTCTCTTTGATGGGAGAAATCATGTTATTTGTTAAAGAATCATTTCCACTTTCACACTCGTCAGAGCTTTTCATCCAATAGAAGCAATGGTACCGCGGTAAGAAAAAAAACTTGGCAACGCAAATTGAGTTTTAACGAGCGTTTGATAGCGTCTGTATGACACTCACATGCACGGCCTTGACAGAATGGTACTGATGTATTGTTGTTGAATGAAAAGCAGCTGAACGACTGTGCTTGTGTTTTGTGCCTTCCAGCTTCACCATCAACAATAGGGAGACCTTTTTTTCCAACTCCACCCGAAGCAGAATAGTTCATCATGTCTTGCAGCGCACAAAATATGAGGACAGCAAATCAAAGATAGGTATGACACTGCTTATCTCTGCAGCAACACTTTTCCTCAGATACTTTCCTTACATGAAGATCAGACATGACATTATGGTCTGCACTGAATGAAAATGCTTGCTTTATATTTATAGCAGCACAAGAAGCATTGCCTTCATGGATCATCAGTTTACGTCAGACATTGCAAACTTGCTGTCACAGTCGCTGCAGGTTTTTATGCACCTTGTTGTACAGCTTTTGGTCTTTCACAAGCTTTTATTGTCGATCGGGACATTTTTGCCCACACAGATGCCATGCCACGACAAGGTGATAATCTGTCATTCACTTCCCTCACCTGCCATTGGTCATAATATTATACCTGATTGAGTTTCATGGGAAATACATTGAAACATGGATAATATTGACCCTTTTCAAGATATCATATATGGAATATCTAGTATATCAGCTATTAAGAAATAACTGCAAAAAGAGTCAATTAACAATAAAATACATTTCAAACAGGAAATAAACTTTCTGCTTTCTTGTATTAACTTTTACAGTTGAACCTCATCTATAACAGGCAAAGGCATATTTTAAATCCAGTTCAACTTGTCTAGCACTTTTTTACGTCTCCAAAGCACTGCACAGAGTGAGCACAACATCAATAAACACAAAGCATGGAAATAATGTATGTATGTAAGTAAGTTGATAGAAAACAATAGAAAATCAAAATCAATAAATGACAGAGAACCACACAGTTCTTATGCCGTGTTAAATGCCAGTGAGTAAAATTGTGTTTTTACTTAACTTAAAAGCAGCAACTTAAGTGAGGTACGACAAGCTGGAGCTGGCCCTCAGACTTCAGCGAGGGCAGATTTGAGCCCATTTAGCTTGATTGCTGGAATATTATCCAATTCTCATTATCAGGATAGTAAAAAAAAAAAAATAATAACTATTATATTTGTCAGATGCCACCTTAGATTTAGTTAAGTTGTTTAGCAAGATTTTTTCGGAGGGCTTTACCTTCGAAAACATGCTGGCTCTGTTCTTTCTTTCTCTTCTCTGACCGACATGACACTGATTGCATAATAAACTTCAGCCTTGAAGCACTGAAAGGATTGGACATTAATATTTGAAGACTGCTGACCACTTTACTTCCAAACAAAGATCCGCTCAGAGGCACAAGTGGAAAATCTTTTAGCAGACCGTATCAACACAGACAGTCGACAATGCTCTATTGTTGTCAGTCATTACTGTGTTATACTATCAACCCCTGAAGAGAAGACCGGTGGAAACAATTAAATTCTCTTTTTGACATGTCCGTTCTCACATCTGGAAACAAATACCAGTTGGCACATGTATAAACAGCAATTTATACTGCAGACATTTCCTGTTAATGTGTCTCTGAGTATTTTTTATTTTGACCTTTGTTTTTATGATTGCATATTTGGATATTTCTATAGTTCCTTAGTCCACCCCACTTTCCAATATTGCTTTTTATTGCAGTTAAAGCCATAAAGATCATAAAGTGTGTTTTATTCTACTGCAGGTATAAACCGGTTATTGGGCAACAACACATATGAAGCTGCGTTTCCCCCCCATGAGGTAATATCTATATTGTGGGACATAATTCATAATAAACTCTTTTTAATGGTTTGCTTTCTTGTGATAAAAGGGTGGCTATAAAAGCAGACATCCCATTAAAACACATGGAGCACAGAATCACAGGCACTTGCTGTATGAACGCTGGGCCCGGTGGGGACTGTGGTACAAATACCAGCCTCTGGACCTCATCAGGTAAATAATGTTGAAATACAAACAATTTCTTGTGGTCAAAAAAGAAGAGGGCCTATTTGACTCAAAAGAATCCTCAGTGTATGTATTTTTGGGGTTGGTGTTTTATAGTTTTTATGTGAATTCATAAATTTAAATAATTGAGAAATGTGCTTTGGTTAGGAAATCATAAAAAGTGCTGCTTCCGAAACTGAATACATTTAGCTGCAGAATTGTTTTTTTATTAGATCAAAAGTTTGCAGGGCTAAGGATCCAACTTACTTATTTTTGTGTGTTGTGTGAAGCACTTTGAATTGTCTTGTGTACGAATTGTGCTCTACAAATAAACTTGCCTTGCCTTATGTGTAGCATTGGTGTAATGTGTGTGTGTGTGTGTGTTTTTCCAATGTTTACAGATTGATTGATTGATTGATTGATTGATTGATTGATTGATTTTTAGCTTTACCAGGGCATTGTCTGATATTCTAAAGTAAATTAATTACATTTTAAAAATATGTTTTTAAATTAATTTTCACAAAAAATTGTGAACAACCAGTGTTAATGAAAACTACAGTACCACTTAAGCTATCCTGGACAAAATGAAAGTACTATGATTCTTAGAATATTTCATCCTGAAAGTATCAAAAAACCCTATCACACTCCATTGTGTTTTTGCTCTTGTCAGCTGATGGATGAGAGTGACACTGCTCTTGAGTCTGTGTTTTATGTAAAGTGGCCGAGTCAGGAAGCAATTAGCTTAGCTCAGCACTGTAAATGGAAACAGTCTGGAAAATACTTCAGTGCCCCTCAAACCACACACTGTTTTCACTGTATGATTCATAAAACAAGAGGCTACTCTGGGGTTGGTCGGCCCAACATGGACATATATTATTTCAGCTTCGGTTGGGTTCACAAAATGCTGCCCGTAGCCACATTTCTGACACACTCAGATGATAATAATCTAATAGTGGAGACAGACTAATGCTGGGAATTGGGCAATTTGAGGCACTTCAGTGTAACCATGTCCAGTGCTGTGCAAAAGAGGTAGGTGATTTTTTAATTTTCAAACCTCACTGTTGCATCCAAGACTGAATAGAAAAGTAGATAAAGCTCTACTGTTGTCAACACATTGCGCCAGAGCTTTGTTCTAGCTTCTTACCTGCTATAACACACTGTATACATCGGGGAGTTGAGCCTGGTGTGTTATTTCCCAGCGTGATGTTTCCTTCATGTTCTTATATAATCGTCTTGCTCAAGGGCAACTTGACGGCCGTTTAGGGATTGCAGCATCAATTGATTTCTCACCACAGCATCTCTCGCACTGACCTTTTATATCCACAACAGCCTCATTCATTAACCCTCCAAGGCTAGTAAACTCTATGCTACCATGCCGCAGTGGAGCAGGTGCATCTGAACAGGTTTACGTGAACTCTGACCTCTGTTCTTTGCCCTCCCAGGAGGTATTTTGGAGAGAAGATTGGTCTATACTTTGCCTGGCTCGGCTGGTACACAGGCATGTTGATTCCGGCTGCTTTAGTTGGGCTTTTTGTCTTCCTCTACGGCCTCTTAACTATGGACTCCAGCCAAGTCAGGTCAGTTTAAATCATGGTACACTGTTAATAATACTGTAAATAATACTTAAAGACATTTTGTTTTACATACATTTGATACTTGTTATTTGTCTCTGCAGCAAAGAGATTTGCGAAGCTAATACAACCATCATGTGTCCCATGTGTGATGATAACTGCGAGCCATGGACTTTGAGTGACAGCTGTGTGTACGCAAAGGTCAGTCCAGTTTTCACAACATGTCACCAATTTCACATACATTGGTATAACACTATTTCTGTAGTTTTTATAATTAAAAATAATGTGTATATTATGAAATTATATGAATATATATATATATATATTATTGTGCCTTATATTTATAAATTATATCTGCTTATCATCGCCAGGTTACCCATTTATTTGACAATGGAGGGACTGTGTTTTTTGCTATCTTCATGGCTATTTGGGGTAAGTAGCCATCCTCCAACATTGAATCTTCTTTATTATACTGTACTTGAAACTAATCCCATCTATTTTACCTGTCCTTGCACTTCAAACCTCACTCAACTCTTACTAGTATCTCAGATGTTCTTATATTATAGTTCCAAATTGAGTCTGAGTGTTTCCCATTAGATTTCATCTTCTCTCTCCTTATGTGCCAATTCAATTATGATAATTTCCCCACTGTGGGTCCTTATCACTCAAACTGTCAGTGCTTTGTTACTTGCAATGTGGCTATGCGAAAGTTCAAGCAGCTTGTTTTATTATAACATAGATCTAAGATGCAGGTGTTCATTTGTTGACCCGGTGCTAAATAAAAGCCTGTCGGCAACCAACAAGAACACTGTGTCTGGGCTCAGTGCTAAATGCAGGTCAAGCTTTGCCAAGTTGAAAGAGTTCCATACAGCCTCTCTGACATGCACTGGACTTTAGTGGGAGGGATTTTCTGGCAATTGTAGACCAGAGCAGAAAAGATGAGAAGATATGAGACAGTTGAGTGCACTTGAGGTTTTTGCTACATTTCAGCGAGATAATAAAAAAGGGGAATTCCAAGGGGAAAAGCTGCAATTTATAAGCAAAAATGAGTTGAGCTATGTTCAAGTGCATATGACAGCTTAGACGACGCATTTCACTAAAACATAGTTAACATAATTATATTAAGCTTTAACAAAAAATCTTGCCTAGTTTTCAATAGTTTGATAATTTTGGTGAAGTTTATAATTTTACTTCCTTGTTGGAACAAAAAAAACTAGTCTAATTTACTAAAAATAAATTAAATTTGTCTAAATTAATGTTTAAACTGACCTAAATTGTCTGTACATTTTGGATTAAATTGTGTGTACTGATGACATAGAGGTATTCCTTCTAATTTTCTCTCGACTTTCTGCACAAACTGCCACTTTGATTTTTTTCATAAACTACGATGTATATCCTTATTTATAATTATCCTTTAATTTATTTCAAATAAAGTAATATTTAGAAAAATGTGGAAAACTTGCCATACGCACTAAACTGCGACAATCTGATTTATTGCTTTAGTGTTAGAAACAACTGTTGGTTAATTAACAATGGTTTGCTGTTGGATGCATTTTATGGACTAGCACTAAATGTTTAATAAAGCACCGATTTATTGTAAGGACTAGGCTTAATTATTAGCACTAAGTTCTAATCTACTTAGTGCTCGGCTTATGTATCACTTGTATGTGCTTTTTTACATCATGGCACCTGACAACTGATCTCGATCTAAACCTGTCATCAGCAGCGTACCTCTGCTTCCAATTGATTTAACATGCTGCATTCTACTTGAATGCATGCATAAGACGTATAATATATGCATGATAGTGAAAACTACGTTCATATCTGTAACATGAAATATGTATACGCACCCATCCTATAATACTGTTGTTCCAGTGTCATGTATCCATCCTGAAACGTTACACATGGAAAGAAAATACAAACCTCATTACAGTAGAGAAGCACAGAACAAAGAGAAGCAGTGCCTCCAGTCTGAAGTCTGCCAACAATAAGCTGCACTTTTGAAGTCGCAGAGCATAAAATGGATCTTGGCGGACGGAGAATTTACAGGGAACATTGTACTAGTAAAACCCATTTGCTCTGTGCCTCTTTCTCCACACAGTCCATCACAAAGAGGCCAATAAACCAGTGATTGCAATCAAATAGCAACTTGTATGCTACTTCATAAGCACCATGTCAACTTGTACTATAATGACACCTCTTCTACCATCCGTGCTTGATTGGCTTGTGTGTTATATGTTACATCAATAGTGATCAATAGAGAGATTGATCAATGCTGTTATGACCTTTGCAGCCACAGTATTCTTGGAGTTCTGGAAGAGGAGGAGAGCGGAGCTTACATATGATTGGGATCTCATTGATTGGGAGGAAGAAGAGGTGCGTCAGCAATATCTACAAATAGATCAGTTGCTATTTCATTAGCTCTGCAGGTGACTGTGGTGAATACAGTCCTGGTTCGACAATAGTTCATTCAAACATGTGCTGTGAATGTGTGCGTTGTGCAATCAGGAGGAGCTGCGGCCTCAGTTCGAAGCCAAATATTCCCGAGTGGAGAGAGTGAACCCCATATCTGGAAAACCCGAGCCTTTCCAGCCTCTCCCAGATAAAGTCAGCCGTCTGATGCTCTCGGTGTCAGGGATATTCTTCATGGTAAATGCACTGATCTTTCTAATCTGCCCTCTTGTGATTTATGTGCTGAGGTGGATCACAGGTGCTTTGTATGCTGCTTTTAGAGCAGGAGCAAGACGCAGCACTGGCAGCATAACAACTCCCCCTACTGGACCAATTGTGCAATTTTACACATAGCTTTAATTGTATATTTTAATGTAAAGCGTATCTAGGTGTTATTACAAATTTACTTCAAATCAAATATTGCTTTAACTGATCACAATATCTTTTTATTTTCAATTACGAAAACATTGAACATGATGGCCATGTCAAATGGCCATGTGGTTGACATTTTAAGTTGGTGTTTTGATTCTCAAGACGATAATCCAAACAGATGTGATTATCCAGCAGAATGAGCCTCACATGAGTCACTTATTTGGATTGCCAGTTCCTACAACTGAATCCAGTTGTTAGTGACAACTTCTGCAGCTCCATCAATGAATTTGAGAGGTTCTTAGCTTTCACATGAGGCATGGCCTGTCTGTATACTGAGAAGGAGAAAAATGTCCTTCTCAGTATACAGAGAAGGACATTAATCAATATGCTGATTAAGGCGCTGGCAACAGAGGGTCAGATGTGGTTTTTGCTCTTTTCTAAACCAGTGAACGCAGGTCACATATCCTACATTTAATTGTGCAACATAGATTGTGAATTATCCTTACATTTTAGTCAATAATTATTATTTAGTGTTATGAATTACTACATACTTTGAGCACATTGGCAAAGATATTGGGAGCCATATAAGAACCAGAATATTCATTTACAGAGCAGTTTATTTTTTTACCTTTAGTGTCAAACAGTTTAGCTCTGAAATATGACTTCACCCTCCAATGTATTTAGGGAGGAAGCTCATGGTTATGAAACAATCCATGCAAGGAATGTTATTTATCATTTTGACTGTCTAGCTAACTCCAACAAAGTTTATTGACTTTGATTTAGAGCAATGTTAATACGTCTTTCTAACATCTGGTTTATTTTTGTGTCTGGCCATGTACAAATGAAGCATACATGTTTCTATTTCACGTTTTTCTGCAGATCTCCCTGGTTTTAGCTGCTGTGTTTGCTGTGGTGGTTTTTCGGCTCATTGCAATGAAGACATTTGCTTCCTTCAACTGGCATTTTGTGAAGAAGAACTGGCAGTTTGCCACTTCTGGCACCGGCGTCTGCATCAACTTTATGATCATCATGTCTCTCAATGTGGTGCGTGTTCATGCCAGTGCTGCCGTCTGGCCACAAAAGATTAATGCAACTTTTATGTATTACTGTTAAATTAAAAAGTGTACAGAAAAGGACATCGTACTCAAAATTAGGATAACATTTTTAAAGTTAAAACCATACTCGAAAAGTAAATGTATAATAGTTTTAGTTATAAATAAAGACAACTTTATTGGGGGCTAAAATAGATTTTACACTTGAACTGATCAATGGAAGACAGTTAAATAAAGTCTAATTTCTCTTGTTTCTTGTAAGTAAAATTTGTTGCCATGTTTGTCTCCAGGTCTATGAAAAGGTGTCATATCTGCTGACTAATTTAGGTGAGTGTATTCAACAATGCTGCATGTTTTTACACTTTGATTATGTCTTGCTTCCAGATGGTCAGTTCATGTTTAATTCGTCTGCCTGTCTCCTTCAGAGCACCCGCGCACCGAATCTGAATGGGAAAACAGCTTTGCTCTGAAGATGTTTTTGTTTCAGTTTGTGAATTTGAACAGTTCAACCTTTTACATCGCCTTCTTTCTGGGAAGGTAGGCTGCTATCTGTCTCAAACTATGATTTATATTGCTGTTTACATTGGGTTTAATGAGGCAATTGTTTTGTTTTATATAACAACCTCCCCTGTTGTGACTTCTGCCAAAATTCCTTCTGCTTCCTGCTATTGCTGAACAAGAAATTGTAACTTAAAAAACAACATAAATCAAGACAAAGCTATGTTGTATTGTTGTTATTATTATTTTGATAAAACTGATAATGTAAAAATGATGCAGTCATTTACAGATTGTGGGTATTTACAAGCAATAAGCAACAATATGTGAAGGACATAATCATCATAGTTAATGTAATCTTTTTCCACTCAGAGTTCATTAGTTTTCTCTGATTGAATCAGTTCTCCCAATTGTTTCAGGTTTGCTGGCAGGCCTGGAAAATACAATAAACTCTTTAATCGATGGCGGCTGGAGGAGGTGAGTGCAATTAGCCATAACAATACGCTCCGGTTATCTATCACTAACTGGTCTGACAGTCCTTTTCTCCTAATAGAGAGATTGAGCTATATTTGGTCCAAAGATATTACTAGTAGGACCCCTTAATCTTCCTTAGAATTACCAGAATTCACCATTTTAATGATCAAAACCAGAGTGGGATGTGGCATGTCACTGGATTTACCCACAGATTAGCATTATGAAGCATGAAATATGAATTTTACAGTAAATTATTCCTATTTGTTTATTCCAGTGTCACCCCAGTGGCTGTTTGATTGATTTATGCCTGCAAATGGGAGTCATAATGTTTTTCAAGCAAATCTGGAACAACTTTATGGAGCTTGGTTATCCGTAAGTAATTGTAATATGACATGCTTCTTTATTTTCAGCACGTTAGGGAGGCTATTGTAACCATACGGGTGGAAATTCAGTGGCATTTTGTCCAAGCTTATGTCGTTTTCTTATACCTTTTGTCTCTTAAACTCATTATCATATGAAAGACACTTCAAATCTCTTTGTGGGGGCTTAACAACGGGTTTTTGCGGAGTTCGCAGGATTGTCAGAAATAATTGCTCAGCGCTGTCAGCCACTGGTTACTTTCATTTTACTTACAGATTGCTGCAGAACTGGTGGTCTCGTAGGAAGATGAAGAAAGGGGGTGGCGGAGGGCAAAGCATAGATAACAAGGCCCAACTTCCACAGTGGGATAAAGACTGGAATCTTCAGCCCATGAACGCACATGGACTGGTGGACGAATACCTAGAGATGGGTAGGTTATTCTACTGTATTGTTTTTGATGCCACTCTGGGGCTGATCTCTTTTTACTACACTGAACATTTTCAAGTATTAATCTAATCATTTTTGGAAACCACTGGGTCCACTTTCTGTCTACATCTCTTATTTTACTAGCTTATATCATTGTTTGTACTTTATAGTCCAAGTTTATAGTTTATAAGGTTTTCTTTGTGCAAAAATGAAATTAAATAAATAAAATTGTTAATGTTTTGAGATAGACTGACATATCAGGACGATATTTGCACTTTTGCGCAGATCAGCTGTCGGCCTAAGAGATTTTAGTTTGGGCCAAAGAACCTGACTAAAGGAGATACATTGTGTTTTGTTTAAACTATTTAGTGCATTGTTAACTTAGCTATCATTACAAAAATGTGACTGCTCTCTTACAGGTTCATAGGTTGGGGGAAATGATCAATATCTTCCCCATATATGTTCCTCAAAATATCTGCAGAAGCTTATCGACCACTGGCTGTTTTAGTTTCAAAGACAAATGCAAATGCTGTCTGCTTTTGTTTATCCTTGAGCATAAATTTGTGATTTTCGCCACAGTTCTGCAGTTTGGCTTCACCACCATCTTTGTTGCGGCTTTCCCCCTGGCTCCTCTACTCGCTCTCCTTAACAACATCATCGAGATCCGACTTGATGCCTATAAGTTTGTCACACAGTGGAGGCGACCCATGCCAGCCCGGGCAACAGACATAGGTTTGTCCAATCTGCCAAGCACCCTCAGGCTGTCACAATACAAAACAATATCTATTTTTACATCACTGTAACTGGCTCCTCAAGTGTTTTCTGTCCTATGGAGATTCATATGGTCCCATATCTCAAAGCCATATGCCGCTGCCGCCCTCTGCTTATTATGACAAACACATTGCCCTGCCAAATGGGTTCAAAAGCATCTTGTGGCATAGTTCCCTTTTATTGAGGCATTGTAATTGAGAATGCAAACCTCAACAGTAATGAGGACAATTTAGTGTCATTTAAACAGAAAAGCATTAAAGAAAAGGCTTTGTTTACCTCTTCACTGACAAGTTAAAACATGACTTTGACAGCATTGATATTTACAGCATAATCACAAATTGATATTATTATGCTATGTTTGGGTAATCATTAGTTGAGGTTTAATTGTCAGACAGTTGTGAAATGTCTGACAAATTTTGCAACATAACCTTCTTCATTTATTATTTTTAATCAGCTCTTTTTCTAGCATTTTTTTATTATAAACATACTCGATATTAAAATGTTGCATATATTATCTAAATTTGGATATATTGCTCACCTCTAAGTACAATTATAATACTGTATGTACTTAAGGTATTTGGCATGGCATACTGGAGGGGATCGGTGTCCTGGCTGTCATCACCAATGCCTTTGTCATTGCTATCACCTCGGACTACATACCACGCTTTGTCTACGCCTTCAAATACGGCCCGTGTGCGGATAAGGGGAGTCACCACGACAATGAGTAAGTACTTTGAAATCGTGGCGCACATTTGGCATAAATCAGGCCTTGTTTTAACACGATTTGTCTTGTTGGCCGGCAGGTGTTTGCGAGGGTACATGAACAGCAGTCTGTCCGTGTTTGACATGGGGGAGACAAACAGCAGTCAGTTCAGATACTGCCGGTACAGGGACTAACAGAGCCTCCCCCTTGAGCCCTGTCCCATATGAGTTCACTCTGCAGTTTTGGCACGTCCTGGCTGCAAGACTGGCCTTCATTATAGTCTTTGAGGTGAGGTCTTAGCAACCATTTATGTAGGGCTGGGTGATATGAAAAATATTAATTAAACTCTTAGGATTTCATGAACATAAAGGATACAGACTTTTAATCTGTACCATTTAATACATTTAATATTCCAATTTTTTCCTCCAAAGTCTGTCCTCTGCTCCAAACCACATGTTGACTGTTTGGACCTCTTGATCGTTGCCTATTAGACATCCCTGTATGTCGATCTCTCAGTTTTTCGATGAATTGCCCAGCCCTAAATGTATGTATGTGTACGGTAACCAGTAGATTAGAAGTACCCCAAAGCTGTCCTCAATAAAAGTTCTGTCAATTAATGATAAATTACTTATATCACTCTCATATTACGCTCATATTACTTTTACTTACTGCTATACTATACTATTACTACTATAACAAAACAAATATAACCAACTATTATTAAAACACTGGCAACAATAAAGTATTCTTCTAAAAAGTATAACAAAACTTTTTCTTTTTTTCTGCTGGAACCGTCAAATTTATTTGTAGTACTTTTTCATTTCTTATTCGTGGCAATTCTCTATGTTTCAGTAAGCTCTGAGTGATTTCACAAACCCACAAAAATGTCAAATGTCTATCGTATGATTGTACTCAGAAAAACCCAAACTAATTGTGTCTTATTGGATTTAATGCCGTCAGTAAACCCACGTTACATCCCCTGTCCAATATATTGCTACTGATATCTCTGAGCAGCCTTGAAGCTAACGCATGCATAATTTATTTATTCTTCTCTCAGCATCTGGTGTTTGGGATCAAGTCTTTCATTGCATACCTCATCCCGGACATGCCCAAGGACCTGTGCGACCGCATGAGGCGTGAGAAGTACCTGATGCAGGAGATGATGTACGAAGCCGAACTGGAGCACCTGCAGAAGGAGAGGAAGAAAAATGGGCGGCGCTTTCACCATGAGTGGCCTTAGCTTTCCCCTGCGTCCCCCATGTGTCCACGACCACATGCTGCACAGCTCTCAGCCCTCACTGTTCATAGCTTGGAGCGTACACCAAAGACAGCCACTGCTAACCAGCGTTAACCTCACTCCGCTCCCTTCCTGCCATCTGCTCCATGTTACGTACTGGCACTGATCCTCAATTTCCTCCTCTGACCCTATGTTTGCGGACTCATTGTTTCACTGGGAACAAACTCAATGTGCAATTGTAATGTTTACTATGCAGATTAAGGGGACCCCCTCCTGCACCGTGTGGCAGCTCCCTTGTAAGTTTGGCACAGCTTTCCTGAGATATTCTCCTTTCTGCATCAAACCAGTCACTGTTAAACAGGTCATGGGCAGATTTATTGTGGTACTTAATGTTTCTTGTTACAAAAAGTGTTTTTAGTGATGTTGCTACCAAATACAAGAGACAATATCAGTGACTTTGTATTGCCCTAGAAGCATGCTGATTATTTGCAGCAATCTTGTCAATTTAAAAAAAGACTAGCAAAAGCAATGATCATTCAGAGTTCTCAGCGACATCTTAAAGTGCATGGCAATATTGTTTTGTACTTTCTGACAAAGTCCGTGTCTCGATGGCTGGTGTTTGTATCAGATGTATGTAAACATGTGTGCTACCATCGAGCTTGAGTGTGTTGAGGAAATGTAAAACTAGTGCAATTTGATTGTGCCTACAGTTGTGCACATCACCAATGTGTCACCGACATCACGTGTGCCTGTCTGTGCTGCACATGCTTTTCAAGTGCAAGAAGTCTCCTTTTTTTCCTCTTTCCCCTTCCAACAACAGACTCACTGAACTCACCTGTGAGGATTTGGTTTGGATCTGTGTCACCTTCTGCGGCCTCGGCTAACGACTTTACTGTAACGCGACTCCCATCGTGAACAATGTATATGTTTGCATGCAGGAGCCACTCTTCCGTTCAGTCTGTTTCTCATTTACCCCTGGGTTAGACTTGGAGCCCTGAGACATACCTGTGGCTTGAATGTTCGGGCTGCAAAGAACATCCTCCAGCCTACTCATTTTATTAACATCAGCAGCCGCTCGTATCATTACAGTTTTCAACAGCTAGTATCATTGCCTTTTTGTATTTGATTATGGAATCATGGCAGAGAAAAAGCGCTTTGACCAATAAGGACTCAGGAAAACAAGCAGCATGAAGTAATTGTTATCATTTGATAATTAGTTGTTTATTTATGTCAGAATGGGAGTTGGTGTTGCTTGAGTGGCAATGCTGAGGTTTGTGGGTAAAAGGAAAGCACATGCCTTGTGGATACTGCTGTATGATGGTACTTTTATGCACATTCATATCTTCTGTTGTCACATTTTCCCCAATTATCACAAAGCTCTAAATGTGTTCTTTTTATATTTATTTTATTTGTTGCTGTCATTTTATTTAAATATGTATTTAAATATGTTTTTGTATAATTCATTGCAGACTTGATTCATTTTCACGACAATGTATCATCCATATTTCTCAGGTGTCTTCTGAATGTTTGCAAATGTTCAGCTTTTTATTCTCACACTTTCTAAGATGTAATCAGAAGTATCTGCTTATTAGATATATATTTTTGCACTGCAGTGCTCTTGCATGAATATGATGCACACATAAAGCTAAAAGCATGTTTTGTTTTGTTTTGTTTTGCATAGATTACATGAAAATATGTATTGCAACCAAGCAGGGAAGAATGAAATGACAAAAAGCAAATACATTCTTCAAAGCCTTCAGAGAGATAAGATTAAAATTGTTTATTTCTCTAGTGCACTAGTTTTTAGATATTTTCCCTGCGATGTGAACATTGAAAATCTATGCATGTATCCTTGAGTGCAACTTTTTCATTTGTACTGATGCTAATATTGATGTACTGGTACATTTGTACTCTAGAGTATGCATGATGTAAACCTGCTTTGAGCTGAGCTAACGTCTCCGATGTCCACAGCGTCTCAACATATCACCTCCCTTTTTGAGCATTTAAGTTGTTTGTTTCTCAATGACTTTTATACTGTAAGATGATTTTCTACATAGCTAGAGACTCTAGTCAGTAATGGTAAATAAACTCAAATGTGTTTCCCCTGGCAGACTGAGATGGAGGTACTATTGTTTTGAATGACCTTGGATGTGTGACTTACCAGCCTGTAATGGTTTGCAGATGGAGTCATGTTATGGCTTCTCTATGAGGACGAGCATTCAGCTTCTCTCAATGAACGCTGCAGTGGGAAGGTGTTGTTGGCTACAGCACAATAAGGCGCTTGTATAACGGGAAATAATGGCGTGATCTTGCACATAACAGGAACACTGGAGGGACAAAATTCTGTTTTGTGTTCTGGCTCTGGCTCATGTGGAAGCAGATAGATAACTGGACAATAGAGAGGTACTAGTCACATGAGGTGTATCTAACATGTTTACTTTGTTCATGTTTACATAGAAAAACATTCTGAAATGTATTAAAGTAATGTAATATAAAATAGTTTGGATATCACTTTTTCTGTAATAAATCATGGATTGTATCTTTTAAACCAATTCTGTTATTTTTCTTTATTATTATTATTATTATTATTATTATTATTATTATTATATTTTTATATTCTTTATCTAGAAAAGCTACTCAAGGTAGAAGCTACTTTGTCCAGCACCACTTTACCATAATGTTGTTCATAGCTTACAATACTGGAATATTTTCAATAATGGGCATTTCAATATTTTTTGGGCTGCTTTCTTGACATGACACAACACATTAGTGGACTGTGTGTGCCAATCCTTATGCCAGAAGTGTCATGCCCAAGGACTCTTTCTATGCTTTTTTTTTTTTGTTCCACTGATCCGTGCAGCTAAAATGTCAACTCCTTTCTCCTCTTTTTGGCATCAACATCCATTCTCCAAATGGAGACACTTGCCGCACACATGCACGGATTTTCGCCCGATGACAGATGTCTAAATTATTTCCTGTCTTTTACTGTTGGGCGCCTCACCAGGATATTTCCTTTCACTCATTTGACCAAAGGAATTACAAGACTTAACGGAGCTTCACTTTTTCACCACAGTCAGGACAGAAAGCGCAGGAAAATGAGGGTTGGGGGCACAAAGACGGGGCAGTACGATGCTATTTTCATTTTCATCATACCTCATTGACTTCTAACTAGTTAACCTCGCTTGTTGGTGGCGGGTGTAAATTGAGGGTCACTACATGCGGTGTTGGGGTCATGTGTCAGATTTACTGCAAAGGTTAGGACGGTAATCAGCATGTGGACCGTAAATCTCACTGGACTGAGGGGCAGAACAGCAAAGGACACGCCACAGCAGGCAAAGGCCTCATGGAAGGCGTTTAATTATGAGCTGTATCAGTGACATGTAGTGCAGTTTCCCAACCAGTGGTACAGACACAAGCACTTATACTTAAAAAGTTTTTTTAAAATGTTTCACTAATTTGACAGTAATCTGCACATTTTATTTCAAGGTTTATTACTAGTATGTTGTTCATGGATATACAGCCGCGAAACAGTACACATTTTTTTTGACAATTTTAGTAAAGGTCTCTGTAGTGTAACGTTTGTAATGTAAGTTGAAAACTGTTTTTTTTCCATTTATTTCCCACAATGTTAATATCTGCACTGCACGCAAACACTGCTGGAAAGGTCTTCGAACAAATAAAGCAGTGAGTGGAAAAGCTCTTAAGTGAAACAGAAACAGACACATAATGCTACGTCAACACATCTGCTCGGGCCATGAAGGTCCACAGTGAGGAGAGAAGAGAAAGCACAGTAGTTAACAAAGCCATGAAGAGCAAAGACGGCTATCAACACTCAATAAACTATTTATATTGAAACTTACAACTACTGTACTAGGTGCATTGTAAGAGTCACTTCACCCACCTTTCCTGAATGTGTTGTGTGAGTGAGTGAGTGAGTGAGGGGTGGTAGAGAGGCCGTTGGAGCAGAATGGCAGCCATGTCTCTGTCCCAGTGGCAGATTAACCCCGCCAAAGGGAAAGGGAATAATTGCTAACTGTAGCGCTTACAGAAGTGTCCAGCTTGTAAAACATAGTTCAATTTCGACTGAAGGAACTAACCAAAAAGGTTGAGTTCATGTGACATCAGAACATTCTAGAATGCCTATAGTTTTAACAATGAGCTGGAGCAGGTCAGTATTCTATGGTAGAAGAATACTAGATTGTACATTTGTTAATCTGGTTTGTGGTTCATATCCCTGTAATCACTGGGTCTGTCCACATAAATGGCACAAAGTTCAACATCTTTTCTATCAGTATAAATATACAAACATGTAATCATTTTTTACACAATCGCCTCAGAAAGTGGTGCCATTATTCAACTCCAACTCATCATGTACGTCATTACAGGACAAAACACATTAAAACACATTTTGAAACTGATTCTACATCTTATGGTTTAAGGGTGAAACATCCTGTTGTTAGTGGCTTTCATCACAAGTGAGACTTAATGAGACTTATCTGAGCCGCTGATTGTAATGCCACGGTGGGTGCACAGCTCATCCATTTTCCCCTGTGGCCTTTGCTTTATATAGCTTACTTTGCTCTTGTTGATTAATACCAATCCTATTTATAAACCTATAATGAATGCAGCACTGATGCCCAAAAGTCACTGATGTGTGAAAGGAGCATTTGTTAAAATGACACTGACGGTCCAAGTTTGAACTCTATAAGCAAAGTGCAAAGTAATTACAACATACTTACTGCAGTACCGGCTGCTATAGAGGCACTACTATAGAAAACACAGATTACAACAAGGCTTTCATTTATCTAGCTAATGGACCTGGGATCCTCATTGTGTGTGAAGCTATTCAATGAACCCCAAAGTTTAATATCCATTATTTGTATTGATTAGCCTCTTGTAGCTGGATCCTAACTGAAAACTTGTGATGTACTGATCCACAAACCCAGGATCTACAGCGCTGACACTGAGCTGTAATTCGGGCTTGAGAAGTATAGTCGGATAGAGACAAAGAGAAGGTAGGTAGTCCACACAGAAGGGGTCTCACTCCCAGAAGGAACAATGGCAGACATTGAGGATGGTTACAAGTACCTTGGAATACCACAGGCAAATGGCAACCTCGAAGAGGTAACAAGGAAAGTGAAAAAAGCCAAATATCTACAACGTGTAAGGCAAGTTCTAAGCAGCCAGTTCAATGGCAAGAACAAGTCTCGGGTAATAAACAGCTACGCCCTGCCAGTGATCAGATACCCTGCAGGAATAATAAGGTGGCCAAAGGAAGAGATACAGACCACAGATGTTAAGACACAAAAGCTCCTCACCATGCAAGGAGCATTCCACCCAAAATCCAGCATCCTGAGACTGCACACTAGCCGTAAGGAAGGAGGCCGTGGACTAGTGAGTGTGAGAGAGCCACTATCCTGGATGAAACATCCAAGATCCACAAGTACATCAAGGACAAGGCCCCAACAGACGTGGTCAGTGAATGTCTCAGGCAATGGGGAACAGAGGATGAGGGGCTGGAGGAGGGACCATCATGAGAGGACAAGCCCCTACATGGGATGAGGTTGTGCAAAGGGGCCCCCAAGACAATCCAGCACATAACTGCAGGGTGTAAGATGCTGGCAGGGAGAGCATACATGGAGCGCCATAACCAAGTGGCTGGCATAGTGTACAGGAACAACTGTGCGGAGTATGGACTGGAAACCCCAAGGTCAAAGTGGGAAACACCCCCAAAGGTGGTAGAGAATGACCGAGCCAAGATCCTGTGGGACTTCCAGATACAGACTGACAGAATGGTAATGGCAAACCAACCAGACATTGTGTTGGATGGATAAACAGCAGAGGAGAGCCGTTGTGGTTGACGTGGCGATACCAAGTGATGGCAACAAATGGAAAAAGGAACACGTGAAACTGAAGAAATATCAAGGGCTCAGAGAAGAGCTGGAGAAGGAGTGGAGGGTGAAGGCTACAGTGGTGCCCGTGGTCATCAGAGCACTCGGTGTAGTGACCCTCAAAGAGAGAGAGCTTCTGCAAAATATAGATTCATAATGAACAAAATATACACACCATAGTTAATCACATTTAAGATGCAGACAGAATGCACTTTCAGTTTTTGCTTTTCTCAGACACACATTGACTCTAAGGCACGATAGACTATATGAATGAAGTATAATTGTATGTTAGGTTATTCTTGTCCATTATGAGTAATCCTCTTCCGCTGCCTCTACATCTCGACCTTCACTCAAACACCTCAGCTCTGCAAGAAAATCCGGGACCAACATAAGCCCAAGACACACAGAAGTTGATGCATTAAATCCTGTTGCAGCCCTTTGCTATGCGCCTGGCAAGAAGCTCAACGTAACCCAGCTCTGGTCATGTGAAGGCTAACAGAAACATTATTTATTCAGGTGTGGAGACAGAGCCTGCGAGAGATTTCTCTGCTCGTGTACATGTGTCAGGCGCACAGTGTTAAATTCAGCAGCGCTTTTCAAACACACTCTCAGAGTAAAAGGTGAAAAAAAAGCTCCATAAGAAATGACTGGACCTTAAGCCAGTGTGGGCTCCCATTGCGGATAGAGATTTGTTTTAAGTCAGTGACCTCCAAGTGACCTGTTGATGATCTCTCACAGCCTGCCGCCTTTTCCAGGGATTGGGAAAATAATATGTCCACGGCAGTCAAATACTAAATCTACTACTGTATGTGTATGTGCTTGAATTTAAACACCTTTCTATGGAGTGATAAAAGTTTTGAAAAAAAAATAAAAAAATAAAAATCTAAATGTTTGAAAATAATAAGAATTAAGTCAAATATAATGATTAATTGTTTTATATCCATCCATCCATCTTCTTCCCCTTATCCGGGGCCGGGTCGCGGGGGCAGCAGTCTAAGCAGGGACTCCCAGAGTTCCTTATCCCCAGACACTTCCTCCAACTCCTTGCTTTTATTTATAGATTTACAAAACAATAAATGTAAAGTGCCTTAACCCAAACCCACGTTTGTGCCATGTTTTAAAGTTTAATCTAGAATAATTCATGAATGAACATATGCAGTTTGACACCCATATTTTTCTTCTCGTTTTGTGTGTTTCACCTGATGCAGTCCCTGATCCTCATTATCCCATCAGTCTGATGTCGGGGTGTTGAACCTCTGACCTGGCCCATAATCAGCACTGATGGACCTGAGGAATGTGCTGCGCAGCCCTTGTATCTTCTTTCTGCATACAAAGGGAAGTCAGGTCAAATGAGCCACGTTTGTGGAATTTTTCTGGGACAGTAATTTTAAGAAATGTTCATCAAATGTTAATATAGGTACTAAGAACAGTTACTGTATTTTGTCACCGAGTGTTTGAAAAGTCAGTGGGAAAGCATTTTGGCGAAGAGCTGTGAGCCACACCTCAGCTAAAAGGAACTTAAAGAGATTTTTGGGAAAATAAAGTTGTTTTTGGTGGAACATTTTTTATATTTCTATCTTTAACAAACATGCAAAATACACATACCTGTGGGTATTTCAATTCAGCTGAGCCTCCTATCTTTCATCTGCAAATTCACCGTCAAATACAGAAAAGGCAACATATTTTTACCCTTTTCACACATAAGGAGAGAAAATGTAAAGACCAAGGAGCCTTCAACCGCATGTGGCTCTTTTTAACCTAATTTAACTGCTACTAACCAGGAGGAAGAGACAAAGAGTAACATTTCGGAAACTCATTTAAAATTATCCTTCCTATCGCTGAAAGTGCGATAAACGCCAATTCAGTCTGTATTTACTGCAAAAATGAGGGACCACCCTGCAATGATGAATTATCTGAAACGGGATTTCCAGTGAAGCGTTAGAGCAGCCGTGCAGGGTGGGTAATGTAATCCCCTGACGAGCCTTCAATGTCAGGAGTAACTAGGCCATATGCGCGGTCCCACAATCTGGCACCAGAAAAAAATATATATTCTGTGTTCTTCAATTTCAAAGTAATTTGGTTGGTTTGGACTATTGTGGCAGGCAAGTAATGTAATGGGAATTGAGCAGAGTATGAGGTTTATTTATGTTTACAGTGTCGAATGATGCTCTGTATTCGGAGAAAGCGCTAAGGCTGAACATAAAATAAATCAATAAACGGTAGGCTACTTAACTGTAGGCCTATAGGCCTGTGGCATCTAATATGCAAGCCTAACTTAGAGGAACATTTGACAAATTACACTGGGCACTCAATGAAATAATAAAAAATAGGCTTATGTTCGCATGGGTCATGCCATGCACATGCGCTTATGTTTCCCTTGTGGCTACATGTGATTTCGGAGGGGCCACAAGGGGCCCCTGTTTGCTCTTAGAGCTGTGAGAGTCTATGGGGGACTGTGTAACCAGTCATGACCTAACCATTTCAGCTCAGCAGCGGTGCGCAGGACGCAGACTCAGACGAGCGCGCGATGGAGCCGGTGCCTGTGCTGCTGCTTGTGTTGTTCGCATGTGGCCCTTCGGCCTGGGCGCTTTACATGGGGCCCCTGCAGCCCGAGATTTCTAACGGGACCTTCCACCACTTCTTTGTCCCTGACGGAGACTACGAGGAAACCGTGGATCCGGAGCATTGCCAGATGCTTTTCAAGTTTTCAGACGTGTCCCCGTGCGCCGCCGCGCAGCATGAGGACTCTGTGGTGCGCGACGACTTCATCATCACCAAACTTCAGGCTGAGGACTCCGCGCGCCTCTTGGAGAGCATTGGGCGCACGGTTACGCACGAGCTGGACGGTGAGGATAGTTATGGCAATTTCCTCCGGAAAGAGATCTCCCAAATCGGCGACGCCTTCGCCGGCGTAGACAAGTCTCTGCTGGAGCTGGAAGTGAAGTTCAAACAGAGCCAAGATACGGAGCTGCGCGAGGAGCAACAGCTCAGTGGACATGTGCTCAAACAAGTGGGGGAAGTCAAGGACACTTTGAGAGAGACCACGGACATCTCTCAAGGACTCAAGGACAAGCACGAGCTTCTGTCCCTCATTGTCCGCAGCCATGGCACGAGATTGAGCCGCCTCAAGACCGAGTATCTGAACACGGGCTCCTGAAAACCAGCAGGAGCGCCAGATTAATTTATATGTCCTTAATTTGCCAAAGTGACGCTTAGACCCACGGGACTGGATCAAAGGAAACCAAGTTAATCAAATTGGGTATAAGCTGCAAACTGAATCAACGTCTCCTTATTCGTTTAGTCCCAGCACCACCCGTTCATAAAACATTTAAGATGTCATTTTATACCCCCTTTTGTTTGTGTTTTATGGAGTCATTGAGGCGTGCAGCTGCTGGTGCGACCCTTTGAGTGTCTGTGTGTAATTGGTGTCAGGAGCCAGCCAGTCTCTTCACTCTTTGTATTTTTACTAGTTTATGTGGAGTTGTTATTCAGATTTTGTCATTTTCATGACAAATCTACACTTAAAGTCCACATGCAGATATATT